>JAJOZX010001217.1:135000-312500 GCA_023014485.1 Bathynomus jamesi | reverse complement strand
AGTATAATAATACTGTTGAATCACGACTAATAAAGAATAGCCCGGATAATGTGGTTGGTTGTGTGTATTCGATCGGATGTATACAATGTAACTCAGTATATATAGGCCAAAAGGGTAAAACGTTAGACAGTAGAGTAAAACAGCATAAATATGTGTGTAGAACAGCAAATAATTCTAATGCATAGTTTAACCATATGATGTATAGATGTAATTATAGTATCAAGTGGGAGAGTTCTAAAGCGCTCGTTAAAAACACAGATATAATTATTTCACAGCCAAGATTGATGGCTGCAAAGAACTCAACTACTGGGATAGTCTACGTAAACTAAATCTGTGCTCCCTGGAAGAAGAAGAGAGAGGTATAACATAATCTACAATCTACATATGGAAAATGATCGAAAAACTAGTACCAAACCTCAAACTAAACTCAGTTACCATCCAAACAACGTTGGACAATAGGAAAGGCAGAATATGTAGTGTTCCCAAACAAATAGCTTGGTTGTCAGGGGGCCAAGACTTTTTAACCAGATTCCTAAGGACCTCAGAAACGTTACAGGGGTTAAAGTTGAAGTCTTGAAGAGAAGCCTAGATGCCTGGCTCAAGACGGTACCAGATGAGCCGGGTGTACCTGGTCATGTGCGGTGGAGATCGCAAGAGAGCAACTCGCTCCTCCACCAAGCTAGGCCTAGAGGCGGGGCCACCAGCTTGAACTTCGTGTGAAGAGAGACCGACGCACGAAACTGCATCGAGGAATATTGTAGAATGTACATCCACTTTAAAAATAATTTCAATAACAGTGCAGGAATGTATAAAATTGACAATATCCTGTTAAAATACCTTTTGCCTCTAATTAACTCTTGTTAATCATGTGCTAATCTTCTTATTTTTCTGTCCCGCTGTACGTAGGTATATATTTTTATAATCTCGTCTTCTCCCTTCATTCCCTGACGGGGTGCACTTCTGAATACACGAAAGGCCTTGGAATCATTTTTCTTTTTCCTTGTAGGTTTGCATCATTCATTTATTTCACGTGTTTAATTGTAAAATTCATCCCATATATATATATATATACCGCCTCGGTGGTGTAGTGGTTAGCGTCACTGACTACGAATCCATCAGCCCCTTGATCGAGACCCGGTGACGGCAGGCGGCGCGCAGCAAAACCAGCTGTTCATCCTTTCACACAAAGAAATTGGTTGGTAGATAAATGGATAGACCTGGGTAGCCTAGTGGTTAAGATGCTGGGCTGTTGGTGGGGCGTGGTTCCGATTCCACGTTAAACTGTAGTTCAAAGTTGGAGTAACAAGCTTGAATTTCCTCAGAATGAACAATTCAGGTGGAAGCTAAATCAAGAATATATATATAATATATATATATATATATATATATATATATATATATACAGGATGTCCCATAAGTCCGGCACCATAGGAAAAATAATAAAAAAAGGCAAAACAAAAGCTTTTATTTACAGAACGTGCTCAATATGTCCACCATTGTTTTCAATACACAAATTCAGACGTGATACCCAGTCAGCAAGCACACGATGAATGATGTCAGAAGTAATGGTGTTACACTGTTACATGCCCCAATAATGCGCTGCCGCAAATGTTCAACACTCCTAATTTTCTCTGCGTATACCAGCGCTTCCAAGTAGCCCCCGAGATAAAATCTAGTGGCGTGAGATCCGGGCTTCTAGCTGGCCATTCCACAGGCCCTCGACGTCCTATCCAATGACCAGGCAATTGTTGGTACAGGTATTCCCTTACTTGGGTGCTGTAATGTGCAGGAGCGCCGTCTTGCTGGAACCATGTTGGGAAATTTCCTTCTTCGTTCAAGACACTGGGAAATGCTTCTTCCTTGAGCATACGTAGGTAGGTGCCTCCAGTGACATGTTCATCGAAAAAGAGGGGGCCTATGATGCGATTCTTCCAAATGTCACGCCATACCATCACCCGAGATGCACCTTGTTCCTTTGAAGAGGTATACCAGTGAGGGTTGTTTTGAGACCAGTAGCGGGTGTTCTGTCGATTTACCTCACCATTTTCATAAAAAACAGCCTCGTCACTGAACAGAATGGTGGACGGGAAATTGGCATCCCGAGCATAAGAAAAATATGAATTATGGTTTGTAGAAATAGAAAAATATGAATTTCTCGTATGATGCCCGACTTATGGGACACCCTGTATATATAATATATATACACACACACAGTATATATATATATATATATGCATATAACTGCAATGACCGCGCAGTATATAAATGAATAGAAACGACATAAGTGTTAAGGAACGCTTCTGCACAAGAGGAGGAGAGATAACGAATAATGAAAATGAGGCGAACCGCCCAGGAATCGAACCCAGGGCCTTCCAATTGCCGGTCGGACGCTCTAACCATTATGCTACGGACCTCACTCAATCACAAATCGAAATTCTCCCACATAGGGAGAATTTCGATTTGTGATTGAGTGAGGTCCGTAGCATAATGGTAGAGCGTCCGACCGGCAATTGGAAGGCCCTGGGTTCGATTCCTGGGCGGTTCGCCTCATTTTTCATTATTCGTTATCTCTCCTCCTCTTGTGCAGAAGCGTTCCTTAACACTTATGTCGTTTCTATTCATATATATATATATATATATATACTAAAACGAATTAATATATCATATTATGCAATAATTTAAAGAATAGGACAGTTTTACTTCATGAGAACAGAACGTCGTCAGGAATGCGATTTTCCTCTTCATTCAAACAACCTTTTTTAAATTTCGAACTTTGAACTTCTTTATGATGATGCATTCTTGGGAAAGTTTATCCTTCTTTTGGGTATGAAACCATCTTGTCAGATGATATAATAACTTCATTTAATGATACATAACTTCTTCAGATAGAAGAAATTGTCTTCAAAATTCTTTTTTTTTAGTGATTTGAGAAAACAGAAGATAATATTTGTATGTATAAAAGAAGGTTGTGGAAAGTGTTCGTTTTGCGCGTTTTGGTAACAGCCATTATTGAATAAAAGTTTCGATTAATTAAAGATTTTTGCGAAGATAATTATGTTCAAAATTCTTAGTTAAAATCAGAATTAAATTCCACTTTGAAGTGAAAGAAGAAATTTTAAAAAAAATTATTGTTCCGACCATTTCATAGAAACGAACTTCGCATCGTGTCAGACGCACGGACATACTTTGAGCAATGACGTAATTATCTTCGCATAATTTATTTTACCTTTTCAGTAATAGCGTAAATCCTCTCTATTTTACAGTTATTCCCTTCAAATTATTATTATTATCAAAGGTATAAATAAATAAATGAGGAGACGATTCAGATCTCATTCACATTTTTGGTTTAGTTCTTATTCATAGGATCAACGTGATATAAAACACTGTTCATCAAAGAATATGTTCCTCTGGTTGTGTTGCGTGTTCCTTACTCACTTTTTAGTGCTGATTTCGAAAATAATAGTGAATTTTTTCCATCATCCACAGTTTTTTATATATATATATATATATATAATATATATATATATATATATTGGTGAAGGCCGCTTCTGGCAAGCTTCAATTTTAATTTAAGCAGAAAGCAACAGACAAGGAAAGAAACATCCATCAAGTTGGAAAGGGACTATATTTTGTATATTGCAACGTTTCAAGCACAAACTATGCTCATCCTCAGGCAAAAATTCTAAAAAGTTAAAACATATTAAAAACCATAATGACATTAACAAATTAAAATAGGGAAAAAATCCACAAGCATTAAAAACAAAGTCACACTAAAAAATTCTAAAAAGTTACAATTAAAAACCATAATGACTATTATGAAACAAAAGCGAACAATTAACAAGCTTTAAAACAATAAAAGTGACACTAAAAACGAACAATGAATAACAGCTATAAAATAAAAATGTAAAACTCAAAAACTAAAAAATCCACAGGCTATCTTTTAAAACACTAAAAAATTAAAAACCCACCTAAAAGAATACACCTTAAGTCTAAGCAGCACAGATTCCGAGGCAAAACTAAAAAAAACAGAAACATCTAAACCAAGTAAAGGTTGGTTGTTCAAGATGTTCAGTTTAGACGGAGGGGAACGGATGAAATATCAGAGTTAAGCGAAGGGGAGTTTTTTTAATATACAGGGATTCTAGAAGTCTTAACGTTTGCTCACACGGAGCGGAATCTAAAATGTTAAAATTAGCTAAAGTTATATCGACTTTGCATAGAACAACATGGCTGCGTATAGCTGAAGCTTCTTTAGTTTTCAAAGGTTTGTCAGTTCTATGGCTTATGCCCATATGGGCACAGAAACGCGACTCGAGGCTCCGCACAGTGCTACCAATATAGCTCCGATCACATCGGGGACACTTGAATTCATAATAAGAAATTTAACTCTAACCATTACTTGGTAAGTTTTGACGTTAGTTCCCTGTTTACCAATATCCCTGTGGACGAAACTCGCAAAATTATCCTTGACAAGGTTTTAGTAATTCCCCCAAATTTCAAAGTTTTTGATAAAAATGACATTAATTCTATGTTAGAGCAAACTCTTAAAGGTAGTACTTTTATATTTAATGAGATATATACCAGCAGATTGATGGCGTGGGCATGGGATCTCCGATCGGCCCTTTGGCTGCAGATTGTTTCATGACCTATTTAGAAACTAAAATGTTTACCCAGCCTCCTACCCCTATAAGGCCTATTTTTTATAGACGATATGTTGACGATATTTTTGCAGTGTTTACTGATGCTAGCAGTGCTCATCAATTTTTTACATTTTTAAATAACTTGCATCCAAACATAAAGTTTACTCTGGAGGAAGAATCTGACTCCAAGCTGCCTTTCTTGGATTTACTGATTAGCAGAGAGAGTGATTCTATATTACTTCAGTTTATCGTAAGAAGACGTTCACTGGTCTTGGTCTCAATTTTTTAAGTTATTGTGATTTTAAATACAAGCTGGCATCTGTAAACACCTACTTAACCGAGCGTATAATTTATGTTCCAACTATCAATGTCTGCTAATAATGAATTTGTTTTTTTAAAAAAATATTTTGTGAATAATGGCTATCCTTTGCAGATTGTGGAAAACGCTATCAATAGATTTCTAGCTAACATTTACAAACCTAAAAAGTATAATTTTAACGTTCCTAAAAATGTATATTATCTTGTGCTCCAGAAATGGGATATCTGAATTCCTATTGCCGTAATAACCTTCTGCCACTTCTTAGTAAATTTTATTGTCAAATAGATTTTAAACTAGTATTTGTCAACCGTCGTTCTATTGGCTCATATTTTAATGTTAAGACCGTGTATCGGATGCTCTGCGCAGTGCTGTCGTTTATGAATTCAAGTGTCCCCGATGTGATCGGAGCTATATTGGTAGCACTGTGCGGAGCCTCGAGTCGCGTTTCTGTGCCCATATGGGCATAAGCCATAGAACTGACAAACCTTTGAAAACTAAAGAAGCTTCAGCTATACGCAGCCATGTTGTTCTATGCAAGTCGATATAACTTTAGCTAATTTTAACATTTTAGATTCCGCTCCGTGAGCAAACGTTAAGACTTCTAGAATCCCTGTATATTAAAAAAAACTCCCCTTCGCTTAACTCTGATATTTCATCCGTTCCCCTCCGTCTAAACTGAACATCTTGAACAACCAACCTTTACTTGGTTTTAGATGTTTCTGTTTTTTTAGTTTTGCCTCGGAATCTGTGCTGCTTAGACTTAAGGTGTGTTCCTTTTAGTGTGGGTTTTAATTTTTAGTGTTTTAAAAGATAGCCTGTGGATTTTTTAGTTTTTTGAGTTTTACATTTTGTATTTTATAGCTGTTATTCATTGTTCGTTTTTAGTGTCACTTTTATTGTTTTAAAGCTTGTTAATTGTTCGCTTTTGTTTCATATAGTCATTATGGTTTTTAATTGTAACTTTTTAGAATTTTTTTAGTGTGACTTTGTTTTTAATGCTTGTGGATTTTTTCCCTATTTAATTTGTTAATGTCATTATGGTTTTTAAATTATGTTTTTAACTTTTTAGAATTTTGCCTGAGGATGAGCATAGTTTGTGCTTGAAACGTTGCAATATACAAAATATAGTCCCTTTCCAACTTGATGGATGTTTCTTTCTTGTCTGTTGCTTTCTTCTATATATATAGAATAATATATATATATATATATATAAAATTTAGTGGTGGACCGGATGTCAGTTTTTCAACATCTGCGGATGCGGATGCGGATCTTTAATTTCAATATCCGCGGATGCGGGTGCGGATATTTAGTTAATCTATCAATATAATATAGAATTATGAATATATGACATAATTTTTCAAATTTCGTGATATTACTATTATGGCAAGCAATGCATAAGAATTAAAATTAATATTAATATTTTCATTATGATAAAAATAATAACTTTCTCAAGAGTTTCAGCCACAGAAAATTCGATGAAACAAGTTTCATTCAATTTTTGTGTTACCAGGTATTTATATTTTGAGGTTTATATATTTGTTTGTTCATTAATAATAATTAATACTTTACATGAAATGTGCATGACTGGGCCTTATAAGCTACTTTATAAGCTAATTTAATTGTAAATTGCATAATTTATTAGAGGTGATATCCGCAGTCAGAAGTGCGGATGCGGATGTTAAAAATGATGTGGATATCCGCAGATGCGGATGCGGATATCCGGTTCACCACTAATATATATATATATATATATATATATATATATATATATATATATATTATATATATTCAGGGGTTCAGCAAATGACGTAGTAGACTGATATATATCATTGCTCCTATGAGCCATGCTGGCTCATAGCTATATCCCTACAGAGTTCATGAGGGTATATATCTTGCCCCTGGTCAAAAATAAGTACGGAGACATTCTGTCCAGCAATAATTACAGGCCTATTCCTGTCGCTTCCTGCTTCTCGAAACTACTAGAAAAACTCTTGTTACGCCGATTAAATGATTTCCTATGGACATCTCCTAATCAGTTTGGCTTTAAAACAGTGGTGCACAAACTTTTTTGATGTGAGGGCCAAACCAACCATCTGTTTTATATGTAGGGGCCAGATATATAGATATTCTATTTTTTATAAATATGCATTTTTATAACCAGGGGTAATATTTCAGATTTTTCTTCGGGTAGCTACCCTTTTCATGTGAAAAATGTGAATTGAAAAGACCCGTGGGGGCCACATTTGGCCCGCGGGCCAGGGTTTGTGCATCACTGCTTTAAAAGGTCCCACTCAAATGATCTGTGTATCTATGTACTTAAAGAAACAATATCTAAATATATTGACAGTAATTCAACTATTTATAGCTGTTTCCTAGATATAAGTAAGGCATATGATAGGGTGAACCACAATATTTTATTTTCAAAACTAGAAGACAGGAAGGTTCCCAAATACATATTAAATTTATTGAAATTTTGGTATTCCCACCAATCTTTTTCACTGTTAGGTGGGGAAATGTACTATCCGAGTGGTTTGGCTCCTCTTGGGGGGTGAGACAAGGCTCCTTGCTGTCCCCTATGCTGGTTAATGTGTATATTGACGGATTAATTGCTTCACTCAATGAGGCAACAGTGGGATGTTATATAGATAACACAGGGATAAATAACTTAGTTTATGCCGATGATATGGTTTTAATAAGTCCCTCTGTTAAAGGTCTGGATCGGCTACTAAAAGTCTGCGAAGTGTATTCGCAGAAACATGATATTCTTTTTAATGTTACAAAAACTAAGGTTATGCAATTTCATCCTAAAAGCTGTAATCAGCCAGCTGATATAAGGTTTAAAATGAATGGTGAAGTAATTGAGGAAGTACAAGAGTTTAAGTATTTGGGTCAAACTATTACCAGCTCCTTGAGTGATGACTCGGATATAAGAAAACACTCTCGAAGCCTGTGTGCTAAAGCGAATATGACCATAAGGAACTTTCGATTCTGTACAAGTGAAGCTAAAGACATTCTCCTTCGTACTTTCTGCAGTAATATATACGGACAGCAACTGTGGGTGAATTATAAAAAAGGTTCTGGCAGAACTCTAAATTTGCTGTACAACAGGTCTTTTAGACTTACATAAATTACCACCGAAATGCTCAGCTTCACAAATGTTTGCTACCCGCAATGTCCCGAGCTTCCCGGAGGTAACAAGACGTGCTCAACACAGTCTAATGCAAAGAATTAAAAAATCAACCAACCCGATCATCGAAGCTATCCATGAGTCGTGCCATTTATCCTCTAAGGCTAAGCTATGGACTTCTTGATACGAAAACGTCTGTCTGTAGCTCCACTTAACTTCGACATTACAGTATTATTTCTAATCAATTGTATATATTTCTATCCTTAGTATATGAACTGTCATTGTATTAATAATATTGTCATATATATATATATATATATATATATATATATATATAATATATATATATATATATATACTGTATATATCAGGTTGGCAAAAAAAAGGGAGACATCGAACTTTGGCTGTAAAATCCAAAGTTATGGTCAGATTTCAATATTTTTTTCACACCCCACAACTAAGTAAATTTCCTATACGGTGAACGGATTTCAAAGAAAACTAATGAAAATTACGGGGAGCATATTTTTCCAAAATTCTCAACGTCTTTTCTTCCAAGGTTGTTAGCATTTCCTCAGTTGTCTTATAACCTAAAGCTGTTCTCCACTCAATTTGAGCCATGTGTGATCTGAATCTCTTCCCAATACAGTATATATATTATATATATATATATATATACAGGGTGTTCCATAAGTCCGGCATCATAGAAGAAATTCATATTTTTCTATTTCTGCAAACCATAATTCATATTTTTATCTTTCTACAGGCCATAATGTCTGTGAGCAAGGAAGAACGAATCTAGATAATTCTACTCATAGGAAATCGGAGTCAAAGAGGCCGCTGCTGAATTTAAGAGACTGCATCCAGACCGCGAGCCAATAACAGAGTTGTGTTAGCAGAGTTGTTGCAAAGTTTAGGGAAACAGGATCCATAGAAGATAAACCACGCAGTGGACCTTCAAGGAGGTCCACTGACGATGATACAGCGACTGCTATCCTGGCTCATTTTAACAGAAGTCCCAATAAGTCTCTTCGGCGATTGTCCGCCGAGACAGGAGTGTCGAAAAGTAGCATCCATCGCATTCTTCAGGCTCACAAATGGCATCCATATAAACTTCAGATCCTACAGAAATTAAGCGAAGATGATCCCGACCGGCGGATGGAATTTTGTGAATGGGCTACGGAACAATATGCTTGGAACGCCAATTTCCCGTCCACCATTCTGTTCAGTGACGAGGCTGTTTTTTATGGAAATGGTGAGGTAAATCGACAGAACACCCGCTACTGGTCTCAAAACAACCCTCACTGGTATACCTCTTCAAAGGAACAAGGTGCATCTCGGGTGATGGTATGGTGTGGCATTTGGAAGGATCGCATCATAGGCCCCCTCTTTTTCGATGAACATGTCACTGGAGGCACCTACCTACGTATGCTCAAGGAAGAAGCATTTCCCAGTGTCTTGAACGAAGAAGGAAATTTCCCAACATGGTTCCAGCAAGACGGCGCTCCTGCACATTACAGCACCCAAGTAAGGGAATACCTGTACCAACAATTCTCTGTGGAATGGCCAGCCTGTGGAATGGCCTGCTAGAAACCCGGATCTCACGCCATTAGATTTTTATCTCTGGGGCCACTTGAAAGCGCTGGTAAATGCAGAGAAAATTAGGAGTGTTGAACATTTGCGGCAGCGCATTATTGGAGCATGTAACACCATTACTCCTGACATCATTCACCGTGTGCTTGCTGGCTAGGTATCACGTCTGAATTTGTGTATTGAAAACAATAGTGGACATATTGAGCACGTTCTGTAAATAAAAGCTTTTGTTTTGCCTTTTTTTATTATTTTTCCTAAGATGCCGGACTTATGGGACACCCTATATATATATATATATATATATATATATATATATATACAAACTCAGAATGGTCCCCTGAGAAACTTATATGTTAAACACAGACCGTGCATGGAACAAGGAACTCTTCTGGGAAAATTAAATCCACTATAGTCCGAATAAGTAATGGTAAATGACAAATACCATAGTTTTTCTTTTTCATGATGCTAGCCCGACGTGGGCAACGGGTCTCTCGCAAAGAGGTCCCATAAATATAGCTTCCCTCACCAGCTATCTGCAAAGCAGACAGGATCCAGCTTTGGGACATGGATCTAGGGTTTAAAGCAAGCCTAGTCCCACTACATTTAGAACCTCTATATACTGTAAGTAGAAGACTCGTTGCATTCACATCGGATTGAATAAATCAAAGAAAAAGGGGTAACTATTGTATTTTTAGCCAAAAAAAACAAAACTTAAACCTCAACCGGGACATTGAGCGTCCACTTTTCAAGGCACGTAACACGTCCGTTTAATATACACAAACTCAGAATGGTCCCCTGAGAAACTTATATGTTAAACACAGACCGTGCATGGAACCCTAGATCCATGTCCCAAAGCTGGATCCTGTCTGCTTTGCAGCTAGCTGGTGAGGGAAGCTATATTTATGGGACCTCTTTGCGAGAGACCCGTTGCCCACGTCGGGCTAGCATCATGAAAAAGAAAAACTATGGTATTTGTCATTTACCATTACTTATTCGGACTATAGTGGATTTAATTTTCCCAGAAGAGTTCCTTGTTCCATGCACGGTCTGTGTTTAGCATATATATATATATATATATATATATATATATATATATATAATAGCAAAGACCATTACTTAACTTTATTTCTAGTGAACGAAATTGTTGAACATGTTTTATGGAATATTCATTACTAAATTATTGATGACATGAGATTATTCGCGAAGAGAACTTCAACTCTTGCCAAATATATCAACTTGCATCGCTCTGCGTCGGATGGATGCGACCAAAGGAGACAAATTACATCGAAACTTATTTATAACTAAATTCAGAAGTCATTTGGCTAAATTATTCACACTGAAAATATGCTAACTTCGCCAAATTCAGTTCCGTTTCACTTCCAGAGCGGCAAACTTGCAATAAAAATTAGAAAAAAAAATGTACGAACTGGCAATACTTTTCACTTACAGAATGACTTCACGATTTTCATGTGGGAGCTCGTTGA
This sequence comes from Bathynomus jamesi, assembly GCA_023014485.1. Lineage (NCBI taxonomy): Eukaryota > Metazoa > Arthropoda > Malacostraca > Isopoda > Cirolanidae > Bathynomus > Bathynomus jamesi. The sequence goes on along the minus strand of JAJOZX010001217.1, from coordinate 301,340 downwards.
AACATGTTTTAAACATTTTCTTCTCCAAGTATCGTTATATATACAGGGTGTTTGAAAACTTTCTGTACAAATTGTAATGGGGGATAGGCAACACCAAGACAAACCCTTTTCGTCTATAAGTGTATGTCCGCTGACGTCACCATTCGGCGCGAGAGGGCGCCGCTGCAATTGGCTAAAAGGTGAAGTGGGCTAGACTCGCGCTTGCCGCGGGCATTCTTAAATCGGACGTAGTACGCGTAACATGTTTATTTAAAGAAGGCATGTTTATTTAAAGAAGGTGCTGAATGTTGCGACCGGTAGCATCAATGCATGCCTGACAGCGTCGAAGCATTGACCGACGTACACGTCGAAAGATTCCCGGCATTTCGGGAACAGTTCCATCGGCGACAGCGATTCTTGCTACGAGGTCTTCTTCTGAGTAAATGGGAGTCTCGTACACGAGGTTCTTCATGTGTCCCCACAGGAAGAAATCGAGGCATGTTAAATCGGGCGATCTCGGTGGCCAGGCTACGGGCCCACCCCGGCCTATCCATCGGTCCCCAAAAGTGGCGTTCAGATAATCCCGCACATCGTTGCTGGAGTGTGCTGGGGCCCCGTCGTGTTGAAACCACATTCGTCTACGAATAGCCACGGGAACATCTTCCAGCAGTTCCGGCAACGTTTCTTCAAGAAATATCCGATAAACCCGCCCGTCTAGTCGGGCAGGCAGCAGGTACGGCCCAATCAACTTGCCATGGACGATACCCGCCCAAACATTGACGGCGAACCGTTCTTGATGAGCATGCACCCGTGTAGCATGTGGATTTGCGTGCGCCCACACGTGAGAATTGTGCATGTTAAACACACCCTCACGTATGAAACAGGCCTCATCTGAGAACAGCACATACGCCGGAAAATTAGGCTGCACCGCTGTCTGCTGCAGAAACCAGCGTGCGAATTCCACACGAAGAGGGTAATCCCGAGGTTGTAATGCCTGGACTCTCTGACGATGAAACGGATGTAACTGCTGCTCGTGCAACACTCTCCAGAACAGGTCGTGGTTCACACCGAGGATACGTGCAACACCTCGCGTGCTTGCGCTTGGATTGTCCTCAAATCGCCGTAGGATTTCTTCTTCCATATCAGGAGTGCGCACGTTTCTCTCCCGACCAGTGTCATGCATGTTTGCATGGAATGTTCCAGTTTCTCGCAGTCGCCGATGCAAATGTGCAAACGTTTGGTGGTTTGGCACACGTCTGTTTGGGAAGCGCTGTCGGTACAACCTCACAGCAGCTCTTCCGTTTCCATTGGCAGCCCCATACACCATATGCATGTCAGCCATCTCAGCAGTCGTGAAGCGCTCCATGTTACGCGTACTACGTCCGATTTAAGAATGCCCGCGGCAAGCGCGAGTCTAGCCCACTTCACCTTTTAGCCAATTGCAGCGGCGCCCTCTCGCGCCGAATGGTGACGTCAGCGGACATACACTTATAGACGAAAAGGGTTTGTCTTGGTGTTGCCTTATCCCCCATTACAATTTGTACAGAAAGTTTTCAAACACCCTGTATATATATATATATATATATATATAGATATATATATATATATATATATATATATATATATATATATAGGGTGAACCAAATGTAGGTGGACAGTAAATGATAACGTTTATTTTGAGAATACATATTTAATTTTTTTGTATACTATAATACAAAATAAAATTTAAATAAATTTAGTTATAATATTAATATAATATAACACAAACACCATAGTTATAATGAACACCATAGTTATAATATAATAAACACAAACCGTATTCAATCTACTGTCCACCTACTTTTGGTTCACCGTGTATATATATATATATATATATATATACACAGACACTGTACCTTGGTTAACCTTGGATTTGCTTCCGCCCGAATTGAGCATTCTAACGAAGGTCAAGTTTGTCACTCTACCTTAGACATACAGTTTAACGTGGAATCCGAACCACGCCCCATCAGCAGCAGCAGCCCAGCGTCTTAACCACAAGGCTACCCAAGGTACCCATTTATCTACCAACCAATTTCTTTATTGTGTAGAAGGATGAACAACTGGGTTTTGCTACGCACCGCCTGCCGTCGCCAAATCTCAATCCCGCGGCCAATGGACTCGTAGTCAGCGACGTTAACCACTACACCACCGAGGCGCATATATATATATAGATGTAACGAATATCCCTACGGTCATAGACATAATACCTTTTGATAATGGTAATAATTTGGATAATATTGTGGTTAGTGAAGGGGAGGTAATGCGCTATATTGATAAAATGAAAACGCGTAAATCACCGAGACTGGATTCCATATATCCCATACAACTAAAAGAATTAAAAGATAGCATTGTTGTGCCACTAACAAAGATTTTTAATGCGTCTATTTCTGAGGGGTGCGTACCAGAAAATTTCAAGTTAGCAAACGTAACACCTATCTTTAAGAAAGGCGATAAAGGTGCGGCGGGAAATTATAGGCCAATCAGTTTAACGTCTGTTGTAGGTAAGCTATTGGAATCAATAATTCGGGATCGTATAGTCGAACACTTAGAATTGCATAACTTAGTTAGAAATACGCGGTACGGTTTTAGGCGAAACAAATCTTGCTTAACTAATCTTTTAGAATTTTTCAAAGCCTGGTTGACGTTTACGATAGTCATCGGGCGGCGGTTGATGTAGTGTATTTCGATTTTCAAAAAGCGTTTGACACCGTACCGCACAAAAGACTTATTGAGAAAACTAAGGCTCATGGAATCATGGGTGTAGTAATAAATTGGATAGAAGAGTGGTTGCGAGGTAGGAAACAGAGGGTGGTCGTTGCTGGAGCGGAGTCGTGTTGGGCTAATGTAGCGAGTGGCGTTCCGCAGGGTTCTGTATTGGGCCCCCTTGCTTTTTCTTATATATATTAACGATTTAGATGTCGGCCTAGTCAGTACAGTTTCACAGTTTGCGGATGACACGAAGCTGGGTGGTAGGGCGATTGATGACGAAGATAGAGGTAAAATCCAGAATGATCTGAAAAATCGTTGATTGGTCAGTCACATGGCAAATGAGATTTACCATCGATAAGTGCAAAATTTTACATATAGGTTCGCGTAACGGTAATTTTGTGTATAGTATGTCAGGGAAAGAGTTGATAAGCATAGAGCAGGAAAAAGATTTAGGAGTTATAGTCACTGGTGATTTAAAAGTAGCGAAACAAAGTACAGCAGCGGTCAATAAAGCGAACAAAGTGTTAGGTTTTATACCTCGGAATTTTGAGTACAAATCGCGCGATATTATAGTTCCTCTTTATAAATCATTAGTTAGACCCCATTTGGAGTACGCGATCCAATTTTGGAATCCGCATATGCGCAAAGATATAGACAAAATCGAAAGAGTTCAAAGACGAGCAACTAAGATGATTCCGTCGCTTAGGTCAAAGTCGTACGAGGATAGGCTTAAAGAGTTAAAATTGACTACACTCGAGACTAAGAGGCTGAGGGGTGATCTAATCCAGGTTTTCAAAATTATGAATGGGTTCGATAACGTAGATAGAGATAGCTTTTTCGAAATATCTCAATATAATAGGACTAGAAATAACGGGTGTAAGTTGACAAGTAGAAGGTTCGAGACAGCAGTTGCCAAAAACTTTTTTACGCATAGAATAGTAAATAGCTGGAATAGTTTGCCGGTAGAAGTAATTAGTAGCACGTTTATAAACATGTTTAAAAATCGATTAGACGCATATGTTGATAGATTGGGTATAGTTTAAGGTAGTAAAATTAAGGGTTGGATAAGATAGATTTTGATTTTCTTTTCATTGAAGATCACAATAACCAGACTAGAGGTCATAGTATGAAGCTATTTAAGCCAAGATGTAGAACAAATTTAAGAAAACATAGTTTTACAAACAGAGTAATTAAGTTTTGGAACAGTCTGACAGAAGAAGTGGTCACATCAGATACAATCGATTCTTTCAAAAGAAGGTTCGGTAGTTTGATGTCTGCAAGGAACATCTGGTGATAGTGTTTAAGCCCATTTTTATTGCATGAATGGTACTAGTTTATTTCATACATACAGGGTGTACATAAAGTCAGGATCTATTTTTGTGAAGCACTTGGAAATTATATGGAATTCAATCATAAAATGATAAAGTGGTAACATTTATTAAATAATTAAGAGTAGGATTCGACGTGACGCCCATCAGTATCCCTGCACAGCTCAAATCGTTCCGCAGCATTTCTAAACACATTCTGGAGCATTTGCGGGGTTATGTTATCTGCAGCAGTTCGTATACGTGTACGTAAGTTTTCAAGACTCGTAATCTTCGTCTGATAGACGTGCGATTTGATAAAGCCCCATGCAAAGAAATCTAAAGGGGTTAAATCTGGTGATCTCGCTGGCCAAGGTCTGTTGCTTCCGCGTCCGATACAGCGATTTGGAAAACGTCCATTTAGATAATCCTGAACAATTTTGGCATAGTGACAAGGAGCACCATCATGTTGATAGACGACGGGGATAGGATTGTTAGTACCGTCGTCTATCAACATGATGGTGCTCCTTGTCACTTTGCCAAAATTGTTCAGGATTATCTAAAATCTAAATGGACGTTTTCCAAATCGCTGGATCGGACGCGGAAGCAACAGACCTTGGCCAGCGAGATCACCAGATTTAACCCCTTTAGATTTCTTTGCATGGGGCTTTATCAAATCGCACGTCTATCAGACGAAGATTACGAGTCTTGAAAACTTACGTACACGTATACGAACTGCTGCAGATAACATAACCCTGCAAATGCTCCAGAATGTGTTTAGAAATGCTGCGGAACGATTTGAGCTGTGCAGGGATACTGATGGGCGTCACGTCGAATCCTACTCTTAATTATTTAATAAATGTTACAACTTTATCATTTTATGATTGAATTCCATATAATTTCCAAGTGCTTCACAAAAATAGATCCTGACTTTATGTACACCCTGTATTATGTACATTTAGGTGATAGATCCCACAGCTCAACACAAGTGTTGTGGGATATAGGGAGGCAGCATCTTGGGTTAAGGGATACTCTCTGTCCTTACACACCCCATTTAAAGAGATTCCTCTGCCGAGCAGTGCCCCCCATAGTACTGTGAGGTATTGAAAAACTCATAATCTTCACTTGCCCCACAAACACCTTTAAATGGGAGACCCAAAATAGGTGCACACACATTTCTACATTGCTGTACAGTCTTTACAGCCACACCTACACTTTTCCTCCTAAGTATATATATTGTAATGTATATGGTTGTAAATCGTGACTTGGTCTGCAATTGATATGGACCGTGACTTATTTTTGGTTGGCAAGGTACTGGTATTGATGGATACCTTAATGAAAATGACTGGATTCTTTGGATCTGATATATTTGCATGTCGGTTATAAATAGATATAGAGTGTAACATATTTGTGGATAGTAGTCTATTATGGCTTGATCCTCTGGATCCAGAGATTCTATCTTTAGTTTTAAATTGATAATTAATTAGTTTTAAATTGATAATTATTTAGTTTTGTAAAAATTGGTCGTTGCCAATGTACAGGCAGTTTTTACATAGTGGAGCCACCTCGATGGGACGAAGTGGACCCTAGTGTGCCCACTATAAAAATTTCTAATGTTCTTGTGGTTCGGAACCCACGTAAAATTGTAGGTCCCCTCCGCCACCACGGAGGACATGTACAATACACAATTACGAACACAGTTAGGTAGACCAGCTATGAGTGGATCCTAGGGTCTTTGTTGGTCTGAAACATTATAACATTATAACATTATAACATATATATATATATTATATATATATATATATATATATATAAGTTACTGACGTTCATATAATAATATTAATATGTAATGTACATATAAATATTTTGTGTACGTTTCCGAAGCGAGTCATCAAAGGTCTTAATATTACGAAATAAAAGTCTTTCAAATATAATTTTATAATTACCTCCCATTAACGAATATCTTTTCCCTAAATTTTGCATATTCATGACTATAACTTCTCGTGTGTATATATATATATATATATATATATATATATATTAGGAAAGGTATGAAAACAGAATGTGTGTGTGTGTGTGTGTGTGTGTGTGTATCAGAGACCAGACCTTCTATCTTGTGAATTGGCTCGTGAGATGTTTGTCTTACATAAATCCGCATCTTGTTCTGTATTTCTTTATTTCGTTTTTGTTTAGTTGAGACTTGAGACGCGACTCGAATTTAAATTCAGTTTGTATGTACACAGCAATGTACGTGACTGTAAATGTATCCTTTCGTGCACACAACATTCAGCTGTGCGTGATACCGTGATTCTTTCCTTTTATGTTTTTTACCTTTATACGAACGTTGTTTTGTTACCCTGTGTACGTCTGACGATCCTCAGTTTACGCGCACAGGCGCGACTTTCCCAGAGACATCGTGTAGATGCCCCGTCAGACGCGTCTACATCAGTGACTGCATCAAAAGTTGAATACAATTAGATCGAAGTCGCACGCCTGTCAGGATGTCAGCATACGCATACACGTACGTATTTAAGCGTACACACCCGGGTATTTATTTTTTATGGTGAGTGACGAAGATAGAAAGCTACGTTTTGCACCTTTCATCATTTCTGTAAACGAAAATTAATTTACATTTAAAGTCTACTTTTGACTTCTTTTTTAAGCTAAATTCTCGAAAGTAGAATTACTTTCATCTTGATACGATTGAACACATTTCAAAATAAAATTTTTCTCATTCTTTTTAATACCTTAAAAGTATTTAAATGCATAAATAAATTTTAATCTTAAATGAATTTTAACAATTTCTTTCTTCCCATTTCTATTTTAGACTCGAAATTTGCATCGAAGCCACGTTTAATGCGTACGCAGATCTAGGGAATGTTCAAAATGTAACGGAAGGCGAGTGATAAATTAATTCTATAATGAGCATAATAGATGGCATCAAAACTGCTCACTTTGTCTCAATTCTTTTGTTTCGCAGTTTTTCAAATAAACTTTAAACGTACGCTATAAATAAATGGTTTGTCATATGTCATTTGTATGTCATTTTTATATGCGATTTCATCACCAATGGAAAGCAACATAGGAGTGCATTCGTCTTTGTTTCGCGTTGATCAGTGATGTAGTCGAGATCACCGTGGCCGAGACCAAGACCGAGACCGAGACCAGAAAAAAAGGTCTCGAGTCCTGTCACTGACGTTGATAGACTAGACCCTGTGTATTATGCACCATATGAAAACGTAAGTTGAGTTTGGACTCGTGAAGTGAATGTACTATGGCGTGCGGTCGACAAAGATATCTTTAGTCTACAAAAGAATTTGCGCTGAAGTGACCTGACCTGACTTGAATTTGTGCTGACCTGACCTGACCTGACTTGAATTTGTGCTGACCTGACCTGATCTGAAATGATATGACTTTATCTTTGGGGACGAATGTGAGGTCAAGGCGGACTATAAAAGGGGAATCATGAAGACAAATACTAATTTAATTACATTAAAAAAAATTTAAAGGACAAATAAAACAAACAATTTATTCTATGGGATATAATGCGCGGTTAGGTTAATTGAATGCCCGGTTAGGTCAACTGTATGCCCTTGACAATTGGTTAGGTTAAGTTGCGATATTTTCGTTGTGATATTTTCGTTAGTTTTCGTTAGTTTTAACAAAAATATCACAACTTAACCTAACCACTCGTCAAGGGCATACAGTTGACCTGACCGGGCATTCAATTAACATAACCGGGCATTATATCCCATAGAATGAGTTGTTTGTTTATTTGTCCTTTAAATTTTTTGTTTTAATGTAATTGAATATGTAAATATGTTGTAGACTGCACGCTATAGTGTAAATATCTTTGTAGACCGCACGCTATAGTAGCACCTTACTTACGACTTACTTTGTTGTGCTTTCAACAGCATTAGAATTTATAACACTGTATTGGGTTTAATAATAATCAACATTCAAAAAGGTGCACCTTCAAAAAAGCGTTTTTTCACTAATAATAATAATAAATAATAAATTATTATTATTATTATGACTGCTACTAGTAGTAGTAGTAGTAGTAGTAGTAATAAAATAAAAATGGAGTTGATGACATACTTGTTATACAGGGTGTCCCAGAATTAACTATCTATTTCAATGAAATCGGACAAATTTTTTAAAAACACACTTTTATTTATGTTTATCATGTTTAATATGTGTTAAAAATGTATAAATTTCTAAATTTTTTTCATAATTTTATTTTCATAATTTTTTCATTATCTGGTCCAATGAAAGACCGTCTGAAGTCATAGAATGGCAAAGAGACTCTCCAAAAGTTAACGTGTGGCTTGGAATGACCAAATCCAAAATTTATGGCCCTTTCTTCTTTGCGGAGGCAACTGTAACAGGTACCGTCTACCTTGATATGCTTCAGCAGTTTCTCGAACCACAGCTTCTTGATGATGGCATTCTTGATAATGTTGTGTTTCAACAAGAAGCATTGATCTTTTGGCGATAAACCTTTGTTTTTATGAAACCCATGCAAAGAAATCCAGGGGTGTCAAATCCGGAGAACGCGGAGGCCAAGGTCGAGGTCCTCCACGTCCAATCAACCGATTCGGAAGGCGTCTGTTGAGGTATTCTCGAACAATTAGAGCATAATGACATGGTGCTCCATCTTGTTGAAACACAACATTATCAAGAATGCCATCATCAAGAAGCTGTGGTTCGAGAAACTGCTGAAGCATATCAAAGTAGACGGTACCTGTTACAGTTGCTTCCGCAAAGAAGAATGGGCCATAAATTTTGGATTTGGTCATTCCAAGCCACACGTTAACTTTTGGAGAGTCTCTTTGCCATTCTATGACTTCAGACGGTCTTTCATTGGACCAGATAATGAAAAAATTATGAAAATAAAATTATGAAAAAAATTTAGAAATTTATACATTTTTAACACATATTAAACATGATAAACATAAATAAAAGTGTGTTTTTAAAAAAATTTGTCCGATTTCATTGAAATAGTTAATTCTGGGACACCCTGTACTGTGTCTGAAAATAACTTCGTGACTGAACTGAAATGTAAGGTGTTGTTCGAATCTTTTCGTTTCAGGTCACCTCTTCATTGCATGCTGAAACTGCGTTCGAGTGACGTTCCTTTATGTTTCTTTCGAGCGTTAGACAAACGCTGCGCACTTAAACTTCGCACGATGACTGTCTTCGAGTGGCATCAGAGCGCACGAAGTCAGAGGAGCGGGGATACCAAGAGCTGGAACCCCGAGGGCTCCTGACAGAATCCCTTCAGGGAGGTCGCATTTGTGTCTCTCAATTTCGAGAAAGACTCTCATCTCCTCGTTTTATAATTACACACTGCTTATCTCCATGAAAGTGATTTATCAACCCACTTTATTTGCAGTTCTTATCCTATGAAATCCAATGGCCAACGTCTTATTATTATATTATTATTATTATTATTATTATTATTTGAGAGGAATTGTTTTTAGTTTTAGCTAAGTGAAATTAATTAAGTTTAAGTTTCGTTGATAAATAAAGACATCATTTCTGCATTTAAATAATATAGATTTTAATAATATGTAAATTTTTATGAGTTAAGATTGGTTTGAATTGGAAAAATCTTTTGTTTTCATCTCGCATTTTGAATGTAAAACTTCTTTATCCAATTTCGTTCAAAAAAGAACTAGGTTAATCTTTCCTCTAACGAATTTTTTTCTTTAATTGCTTGTAATGACTGATTTAATTGCGATAAATGAATCGTGGCTTAGCACTGAAACACGTGACTTTGTAGGGGAGTATCAAATTAAAGGTTATAGACTTTTTGTTAAAAACAGAATAGGTAGGCGAGGAGGCGGTGTTATGTTGTATATCAAAGATAATATTGTGAACGTTATAGAAGTAAAGCATACAATTCCAGAACCGATAGATTCGACTATAGCAGAACTTAAATTGAACGATTTCAAACTTCTTGTTGCGGTTATATATAGGTCCCCTAATCAAACAGCTGATACGGACGAAGCGTTATAACGTGAACTAAAGAGAATAATAGGTAGTGAGCAGGCTTTAGTTATGGGTGACTTTAATTGCGCCAACGTGAATTACGATACAATGCAGGGAGACGCGGAAGGTAATCGTTTAATTAATTTTCTCGAGGATAGCTTTCTTATTCAAAAGGTTGGGGAACCTACGAGGTTGGACAGTATTTTAGATTTAGTAATAACCTACGGATGATAGGCTAATCACTGATCTTCAAGTAATAGAATCGTTAAGCAATAGCGATCACAATATGGTAGAGTTTGTCCTCTCAATAAGTCACTCGAAACCAGCTAACTCGACTAAAATTCCTAACTTCCAGCACGCAGACTTTTGTAAATTTCGAAATAAATTGTCACACGTCAATTGGGAAAACGTAATGGGGATCTCGAACGCAAAACTAATGTGGGAATCGTTTGAAACAATATTTAGGACTATAAATGAGGAATGTGTACCGTACAAAATTAAGCGTGCGAAAGTAAACAACAAGCCCTTGTGGTTTACTTCTAGAGTAGGAGTCATTATAAAGAGTAGGGATAGGGCTTATAGGCTACATAAGTGCGATAAAGACAATTTGTGGTTACGAAACAACTACATATCTCTAAGGCGTGAAGCGAAAGTGTAATAAAAAAGTCCAAGGGCGAATTTGAAATCTCCATAGCTCGTGACGGTAAAGAAACCCCAAGCGATTCTTTCAATACGTCAACAATAGAAATCCAGTAAAAAGTGTCTTGGGGCCGTTGAAAAATGTTAACGGAGAGCTAGTTTCTGAAAACAAGGAAATGGCTATCTTGTTAAACGAATTTTTTACGTCAGTTTTTACTATAGAAGATGTAACGAATATTCCTACGGTCATAGACATAATACCTTTTGATAATGGTAATATTTTGGATAATATTGTGGTTAGTGAAGGGGAGGTAATGCGTTATATTGATAAAATGAAAATGCGTAAATCACCGGGGCCAGATTCCATATATCCCATACAACTAAAAGAATTAAAAAATAGCATTGTTGTGCCGCTAACAACGATTTTTAATGGATCTATTTCTGAGGGGTGCGTACCAGATAATTTCAAGTTAGCAAACGTAACACCTATCTTTAAGAAAGGCGATAAAGGTGCGGCGGGAAATTATAGGCCAATCAGTTTAACGTCTGTTGTAGGTAAGCTACTGGAATCAATAATTAGGGATCGTATAGTCGAACACTTAGAAATTGCATAACTTAGTTAGAAATATTCAGCACGGTTTTAGGCGAAACAAATCTTGCTTGACTAATCCTTTAGAATTTTTCCAAAGCGTGGTTGAGGTTTACGATAGCCATCGGGCGGTTGATGTAGTGTATTTAGATTTTCAAAAAGCGTTTGACACCGTACCGCACAAAAGACTCATTGAAAAAAACTAAGCCTCATGGAATCAGGTATAGTAATAAATTGGATAGAAGAGTGGTTGCGAGGTAGGAAACAGAGGGTGGTCGTTGATGGAGCGGAGTCGTGTTGGGCTAATGTAGCGAGTGGCGTTCCTCAGGGTTCTGTATTGAAACCCCTTGCTTTTTCTTATATATATTAACGATTTAGATGTCGGCCTAGTCAGTACAGTTTCAAAGTTTGCGGATGACACGAAGCTGGGTGGTAGGGCGATTGATGACGAAGATAGAGGTAAAATCCAGGAAGATCTGAATAAAATCGTTGATTGGTCAGTCACATGGCAAATGAGATTTAACATCGATAAGTGCAAAATTTTACATATACAGTAGGTTCGCGTAACGGTACTTTTGCGTATAGTATGTCAGGGAAGGAGTTAACAAGCGTAGAGCAGGAAAAAGATTTAGGAGTTATAGTCACTGGTGATTTAAAAATAGCGAAACAAAGTACAGCAGCGGTCAATAAAGTGAACAGAGCGTTAGGTTTTATAGCTCGGAATTTTGAGTACAAATCCCGCTATATTATAGTTCTTCTTTATAAATCATTAGTTAGACCCCATTTGGAGTACGCGATCCAATTTTGGAATCCGCATATGCGAAAAGATATAGACAAACTCGAACGAGTTCAAAGACGAGCAACTAAGATGATTCCATGGCTTAGGTCAAAGTCGTACGAGGATAGGCTTAAGGAGTTAAAATTGACTACACTCGAGACTAGAAGGCTAAGGGGTGATCTAATCCAGGTTTACAATATTATGAATGGGTTCGATAACGTAGATAGAGATAGCTTTTTCGAAATATCTCAATATAATAGGACTAGAAATAACGGGTGTAAGTTGACAAGTAGAAGGTTCGAGACAGCAGTTGCCAAAAACTTTTTACGCATAGAATAGTAAATAGCTGGAATAGTTTGCCGGTAGAAGTAATTAGTAGCACGTCTATAAACATGTTTAAAAATCGATTTGACGCATATGTTGATAGATTGAGTATAGTTTAAGGTAGTAAAATTAAGGCTTTGTGGTTCGGAACCCACGTAAAATTGTAGGTCCCCTCTGCCACCACGGAGGACATGCACAATATACAATTATGAACACAGTTAGGTAGACCAGCCATGAGTGGATCCTAGGGTCTTTGTTGGTCTGAAACATTATAAAATTTTAAGATTATCTCCATCGGAATGAAAATTAATTCATCGGAGACCCAACAACGTCTGGACACGAGCGCAACAACAACATCAAAGCCTCTTCTCCTTTGAACGAGGACAGTCTGCGTCCTACCAAATAACAAATTGTCTTAAATAACTTATTTAACATTTAACGTACGAAGGATTCTATGAGCTCTAATTACACTGATAATTCACTGGTAAACAAAATTTTTGTCACAAGTAAACTGTTTAGTGTTTTTTGCATACTTTTTTACGCTGAATTCAAAAATGCAATTAGAATCTTTCCATCACCCATAGGTTTTGTGTGACTGATACGTATTACTGTATCTTTTATATAGCGTATAAAGATTTTTTAGAAAACTGCGCTTTATTTATAAGGATGACATGTTAGTATTGGAGAGAGGAAGCTAAATTGGGTGCTAGCAGGTCATTTGTAAGACAGTTGACTTGATTCCTTGGGTACGGGTTATCAGGCAAGGCGGGCTGATACATGTATCTACATGTTCAGACATGCACCGAGTCACTGTCTGAAGCGCACTGTTTTGTCAGTTGTGTGCCAGTTGTGTGTGTGCCAGTTGTGTGTGAGCATCACAAGTGTTACTCAATCTGTTCTGTGAAGTGTGTTACATCCTGCAGTTACAGTTCTGTGTTAATTAAGTTTGCATTATGCCAAGAAAGTGTTTAAATCACCCAGATAGTTTCTGCTATGTGTGTGGAGAGCTAACCTTCAAATCTCAGAAACGAACCATTACTCCACTGACTAAATAATGTTATAAGCTTTATTTTGGGTGCAAACTAGGTGACCAAGATAAGTACTGGGCACCTCATATTTGCTGTGTGACATGTGTTATGCTTCTAACTGGTTGGAAAAATAGTTCTCGTCACATGCCCTTCACCGTGCCTATGGTTTGGAGAGAACCGAAAGACCATTCATCAGACTGTTATTTCTGTTTAACAAACATATCAGGGATTACTTCTAAGTCCAAACATACGGTGAAATATCCTAATTTACCGTCAGCAATGAGACCTGTTCCACACAGTGAAGAGCTACCCGTACCGAAACCACCAGAAAATGTGACCATGGACGAAGATGACTCCGATGCTGATGAAGTTCATTCAGACCAGGTAGGAGAACAGTTTGATAGTGACCCAACATTTGAAGCAAGTGGTCCTTCCTCGGAACCTCATTTAATAACTCAGGGAGATCTTAATGACCTCGCTCGTGATTTAAATTTGTCTAAAAAACTGGCTGAAATTTTAGCTTTAAGATCGAAAGGATGGAATCTTCTCCAGCAGGGCACTAAAATATGTTTTTTCCGCAACCGCCAGGATGAATTTAAGCATTTTTTCTCTCAAGAAAATGGTCTAGTATTTTGTAATGATGCTGCTTCTCTTATGGAGGTCCTTGGGCATCAACACAATACAACGGAGTGGCGCTTGTTCATTGACTCCTCAAAACTTAGCTTGAAGGCTGTGCTTCTCCATAATGGAAATAAATACTCGTCAGTGCCTTTAGCTCATGCTGTCAACATGAAGGAGTCATATGACAATATGAAACTTCTCTTGACAAGTATTAGGTATGAGAAATATTCCTGGCATATTTGTGGGGACTTGAAAGTGATTGCTCTTTTGCTCGGCTTGCAACTTCGATATACTAAGCACTGCTGTTTCTTGTGTGAATGGGACAGTAGGAACAGAAAAAATCACTACATACAAAAGCAGTGGCCAAAACGAGAATCATTTATTCCAGGAAAGAAAAATGTGGTGAATAAGCCACTGGTTAATCCTCAACTAATTTACTTACCTCCATTGCACATCAAACTTGGACTGATGAAAAATTTCGTCAAGGCGATGGATCAAAATGGTACGGGATTTCTGTACTTAAAGAATAAATTTCCGAGGCTAAGTGATGCTAAAATCAAAGAAGGGATATTTGTAGGTCCTCAAATAAGGGAGTTGATAAATGATGAGCAATTTGAAGATCAGCTGAATGAAGTGGAAAGAGCTGCGTGGCAATCATTCAAAAATATTACTAAGAATTTTTTGGGAAATCATAAGGCTGAAAACTACCATGAAATAGTGAATGATCTTTTGAAGGCCTACAAAGCTATGGGATGTAATATGTCCCTAAAAATACATTTCTTACACTCCCACTTGGATTTTTTCCCTGAAAACCTTGGCACCGTCAGTGACAAGCACAGGGAACGCTATCATCAAGACATTTCCAACATGGAAAAGCGGTACCAGGGCAGGTGGAGCCCAAGTATGCTGGCTGACTACTGCTGGACCCTCAAGAGAGATGTTCCACAGGCGAAATACAGCAGAAAATCAACCAATGTCACCTTTTAGGTAAGTACAAAGGCCATGTATTAATATAGAAATAGAAATTTTTTATTAAAATATAACTGTGTGACATATAAAAACCTTGCGTAATGGAGAAAATCTAACAAGACATTCGAATTCAGCGTAAAAAATACTGTTAGCCTCACCTACTTCAATACTTGTGACAGAAAAAAACAATTATTTTGTTGACCAGTGATATAATATTTAATCGTAATTATTACGTGAATACTGAATTTCAGTCTTTCTCATAATAAAAACTGAATGTTTTCACCATGATTGTGTGTGAATATATTTCAAACTATCGTAATAAGACAATAATTACATTATAACAAAAGATTGCTCGTTATTGGGGGTGGCTGCGAAATTAACAATAGACGAGAGGGTGAGCTTGGTTTTAATGTATGGAATACCAGGAACAACAAATCGATGAATCGGTACAGAACTCAAGCTTTGTACCGATTCATCGATTTGTTTTACCTGTATTCCATACATTAAAACCAAGCCCACCCGCTCGTCTAGTGTTAATTTTGCAGCCATCCCCTACCTAAAAGAAAAAAAAATATATAATCAACACTGAAAATTTCTATGATGCGCGACTTTTGCTCCACCCTGTATATATATATATATATATATATATATATATAATATATATATATATATATATATATACTTATTATGGAAGAAATCACTCGACACAGGACAAATTCCACTCCCCTTAAAGAACGCGAACATTGCCCCCCTTATTTAAAGGTGGTAACAGAGCAATGCCCAAGAATTATCGGCCAGTGGCTCTCACCTCACACCTTATAAAGTATTTTGAACATATAATTAGAGGCAAAACTACCTACTACCTACAAGAAAAAGATTTATACAACCCAAATCAACATGGCTTCAGGGCGGGAAGATCATGCCTATCACAGCTACTAGACCACCAGGAGAAAATATTAGAAACATTGTTTCGAGGACAAAACATAGATGTAATAAATACGGACTTTGCAAAAGCCTTTGATAAATGTGACCAGGAATCATAGCACATAAACTTAAGAATACAGGAATTACTGGAAAGCTAGGAAGGTGGATATTTAATTTCTTGACGCAAAGAACACAAAGAGTGGTAGTAAATGGAGTTAAATCGGAAGTCTCGGAAGTCGTAAGCTCTGTCCCACAAGGGACAGTATTAGCTCCCTTGCTGTTCATAATAATGATTGCTGATATTGATGCAGATATTAAGGACAATATTGTATCATGCTTCGCAGATGACACAAAGATATGTAAGGAAATATTGAACGAAGGTGACAAAAGAAAATTACAAAACGCCATTGAAACAATATTCCAGGAGGCAGAAGACAACAATATGAAGTTCAACGAAGAAAAATTCCAACTTCTAAGATATGGTAATAACAAGGAACTACAGAAAAAAGGGTACAAAACTATGCAAGCCAAACAGATAACACAAAATCCACAAGTCAGGAATCTTGGAGTAATAATATCGTCCGATGCAGAATTCAGAGAGCACTATAAAATCAAAATTACAACGGCTAGAAAAATAATGGGAATCATCTGGAGGAGCTTCTACAGCAGGCAGGAAAGCAAACATCATGCTCAAATTATGGAAGAGTCTAGTCCTACCAATAATTGAGTATTGCTCAGTACTCACAAGCCCACACAGAAAACGAGACATTGCGAACATTGAAGCTATACAAAGAACTTTTACGTCTAAGATAGAGGAAACGGAAGGTGAAGACTACTGGTCTCGACTTCTACGCTCTCGAAAGAAGGCGCGAGCGGTACACAATAATATACATCTGGAAAATACTTGAAGGCTCTGTCCCTAACCTTAGAAATGAAATGGAAACAAACTGGAATGAGGGAAGAGGCAGATTTTTGTACGGTCCCAGCTGCGGTGGGACAAGGGGCCATGAAAACGAGGGTGGAAAATACCCTCAGAATACGAGGCCCAAAGCTTTTCAATGTCCTACCAAAAGAATCGAGGAATCTCCAGCATACTGACCTGAATAAATTCAAGAACCAGCTGGACAGATTCCTGTACAAAGTCTCTGACCAGCCATGCGTGGCTGGCTACGAGAGCAGGAGATCAGACAGCAATTCCCTCCTTCACTAAATCTCGCAAATGAGGCGGGTGCTGCAGAGGGCTCGACCGTAGGTCGATCCTGAACTGTCGTTCAAACTCACCTAAAGTATACCTAAAATAAGTAATTATATATATATATATCTTTCAGTCTTTCAGTCTTTAGGTGAGTTGGAACGACGGTTCAGGATCGACCTACGGTCGACCCCTCTGCAGCATCCCGCCTCATTTGCGGGATTTGGTGATGGAGGGAATTGCTCTCTGATCTCCTCCTGCCCTCGTAGCCAGCCACGCATGGCTGTTCAGGGACTTAGCACAGGAATCTGTCCAGCTGGTTCTTGAAGATATTCAGGTCGGTGTGCTGGAGATTCCTCACTTCTTATATATATATATATACCGTATATATAATATTTTGTGGGGGTGAAAATGCAGAGATGATAATGGCATGGGTTCAGCATGCTATATAGTAAAAGTGAAATAGATTAGGTTTAGTTACGTGAACCTAACTAACTAATACTATGTTAATTATAAGATAGTATTAGTATCAATATTATAAGCTTATATTAATAATATTATGTATTTTTACCTATGGCACGGTTTACGTTAAAAAAAAAAAAAAAAATATATATATATATATATATATATGCGCAAAACCCAACTGTTCATCCTTCCACACAATAAAGAAAGTGGTTGGTAGATAAATGGGTACCCTAGGTGGCCTAGTGGTTAAGACGCTGGGCTGCTGATGGGGCGTGGTTCGGATTCCACGTTAAACTGTAGGTCTAAGGTGGAGTGAAAAGCTTGACCTTCGTCAGAATGAACAATTCGGGCGGAAGCTAACCAAAGGTTATTTCAAAGGTTATATACAGGGTGTACATAAAGTCAGGATCTATTTTTGTGAAGCACTTGGAAATTATATGGAATTCAATCATAAAATGATAAAGTGGTAACATTTATTAAATAATTAAGAGTAGGATTCGACGTGACGCCCATCAGTATCCCTGCACAGCTCAAATCGTTCCGCAGCATTTCTAAACACATTCTGGAGCATTTGCGGGGTTATGTTATCTGCAGCAGTTCGTATACGTGCACGTAAGTTTTCAAGACTCGTAATCTTCTCTAGTTGATAGACTTTCGATTTGATAAAGCCCCATGCAAAGAAATCTAAAGGGGTTAAATCTGGTGATCTCGCTGGCCAAGGTCTGTTGCTTCCGCGTCCGATCCAGCGATTTGGAAAACGTCCATTTAGATAATCCTGAACAATTTTGGCATAGTAACAAGGAGCACCATCATGTTGATAGACGACGGGGATAGGATTGTTAGTACCGTCGTCTATCAACATGATGGTGCTCCTTGTCACTATGCCAAAATTGTTCAGGATTATCTAAATGGACGTTTTCCAAATCGCTGTATCGGACGCGGAAGCAACAGACCTTGGCCAGCGAGATCACCAGATTTAACCCCTTTAGATTTCTTTGCATGGGGCTTTATCAAATCGCACGTCTATCAGACGAAGATTACGAGTCTTGAAAACTTACGTACACGTATACGAACTGCTGCAGATAACATAACCCCGCAAATGCTCCAGAATGTGTTTAGAAATGCTGCGGAACGATTTGAGCTGTGCAGGGATACTGATGGGCGTCACGTCGAATCCTACTCTTAATTATTTAATAAATGTTACCACTTTATCATTTTATGATTGAATTCCATATAATTTCCAAGTGATTCACAAAAATAGATCCTGACTTTATGTACACCCTGTATATATAGATAGATAGATAGATATACAGAATGATCTTCATAATTCCTTTTCTGCTTTATTCTTCTTGATTAGAAAGATTAAGTTATAATCATGAAATAATTTATTTTGTATTAAATTTAATCTTTGGTTCCCTTTTGCTTCTCTCTCTCTCTCTCTCTCTCTTTCATCTTTTTGTGTAATCTCTCTCTAATGGCTCTTTCACACCATCCCTACATGGGGTGTTGCACAGAACACTGCGAGCGTAGAACTACGTACACATAATTATGTACGTACGAGTATGTATGTATTTGCGAGCGTACATTCCTGCGTGTACATTCGCGTTCATATCAGAAACACACATAGAATGGTGTTAATCCTTTCTAATAGAGGCGCTGCTGATTGAGTGTTGCCTGAGTGAGGATAGCACACAAAAAGGTAATAAGCTTTTCTCTTTGCGTCAAAAGTTCTTCATAGAAATGAACACTTTTAATAGTTAAATGAATGCAAAATGCGGAAGAACTGAACAGAAGTTGAAGGAATTCCTCTCATCCTGCATTCAGGGAACGTTTCTGCTACCTCCCTTTATTATTATTAAATTTTATTATTATTATTATTATTATTATTATTATTATTATTATTCATTTGGTGGTCAACCCCGAAAGGCTACGTGCCTTTCCACTGGCGTTTCTTAAATACAGGATTAGTTAAATAAAATTTAAAACGGTTTAAACAGGCATCGTTTACTTCTTAACTACAACATTATTTTCACACGAAACGATTATATATATATATATATATATATATATATATATATATGAGGAGGTTGAAGGAGAAGGAGATTCAATAGGAGGAGATTGTAGACACCAATCGCCCAGGAAAGTATTCTGGGAGTGGTGGGGGGAAGGACGTTTGGCAGGAGATAGGGACTGCTGGAACTGCTGTTTCTTCTATCATTGTTTTCTTTAGCTGATGTTTTTCTGTTTCATCTACACTGTGAGCAGTCGAACATGCTCTCAAACACACATTTCTCCCTTTATTCTTCACTACACATACATGCATTGTACATATTACACAATTTAAAAAAAAATTATATATATTATAATATATATAATAATGGCATCGTCAGCTTCGGAGACCTTGATTTTGGCTCTCTTTCTTATAAAGAGAGGCATTTTTGCGGGCGCCCGCCCTTGGCTCCTCCTTTTTATCGAGAGTTAAACTTGGGGACAAAAGTGCACGGTTAAACGTACGACGTTAATGTGTATGAATATATATATTTTGGTGTTGAAGGTTTAAAATTTACTTACTTTTCTTAAAAGTTTTCTCGAATTAACTCTAAAATTTATTTATCTTAATTATCACTTACTTTTTTCTTTAACATTTAAATTTTTTTTTTTAAGTGTGGAAGGTTTTATACACACACACACACACACACACACACATACACACACACACACACACACACACACACACATGAGTGTATATATATATATATGTGCGTGCGTGTGTGTGTGTGTAAAAGAAAATGAAACGGGAAAGTAGGTGCTGTTGTTGTTTGTAATTTAAAAGTGTATTCAGAATGTTCCGACCCACTGATAAGGTTGGGAATTGTATTATTTTTGGAGTAATTTCGTACTGAATGTTAGAGAAATTTCCTTGAAAACGATACAGATTTGCGCACGAGACTGTTTCCAAGGCAGACTTAATTTGTGGCAGTGAACGCAAATGGAAAGATGGCAGACGGGTGTAAGACGATTAAAAAGAAACGTTCCCTCGTTTGATTTGAATTTGTTGCAAAGAATCATCAAATGTGGTCCTGTGTCTTTTCCAATGAAAACGAAATGAAAACCTTCACGGGACCGAAAACTTGCCAAAAGGGGTGGACAGGCCAACGAAACAGTAAAGAGGACGCATTTATGTTTTCAGCTGCGGATGAAATGTAGAAAAGTATCGTCAACGATTAAACTACATTCACAAAATTACATTCACTCAATAATAATAAGTGTATAATTTTGCTTCACTTCGAATTTGCGACGTTTTGTTCATATACTGTACGTATGAACATTTTCAAGGCTTTTTTGTGAGTAATTTGGTAAAAGAATGTAAGAATACTAATATATGCTGATGGCTTTTCGTATGTACTAACAATCTTTTCCTTAAGGTAGCTGCGCCACACTTTAAAAATCTTCCCCCGAATCTGAAGAAATGTCGCAAAAAGAAAGTACATATTTGAGCTGTTGAGGATTCACGTTTTGTGCTTCACGGTCCAAGATTTCTGAAAGGCCAACAGTTAAAGAGTGGCGCAACTACCGTAAGGAAGCGATTATTGGTAAATATGAGAAGCCTTCAGCATATTGTGACCCTCTTAAGCGAATTAATCCCCAAAAAGCCTTAAAGACTTTCATAAATATATGAACAAGACGTCGCAAACTCGAACTAAAGCAAAACAAAGGAGAAAAAAAAAGAAAACTTAATATTTATTATACTAATTGTAATAATTAAAACATTTTTGAATTCAAAGAATAAAAACAAAAGAATTGCATTATACGTGAACTTTTTTTTAGTTTTATATTTCCCCTAACCATTTTCAGACCTTCATCTGATTTGATGGTAAGCTAGCTTAAGGCGGCGAGAGACGAATAATCCTGATGTGGGAACTGCATTTTTAACCTCTTCCTAAAAGTGGTTCTTGCCTTCATCTCCACTTTCTGACAGCGAATCTCTGCGTCTGGTTTTGGGCGTCTTTATCTAAGAGGATTTTGTTTCAAAGTCAGGGATAAAATATATTAAAATTCTACCCAAGGTTTTCAGTGAAGGAAAAAATGTTAACACTTCGTCAAGACCAAATTCACACATTTTAGCTGTTTTAATATTTAACTGCATTATACACATTTTTCATATGACAAAAATTCTTACAAAATTAAATGTAAATTACGAATAATATACTTTAAATAGATTTAACCTGTAAACACAAAGCAATATATATATATATATATATTGTTTCCTTTCCTTCGTGGTTTTATTCATCATATATATATATATATATATATATATATATATATATATATATATATATATATATATACACACACACACACACACGAGAGTAATTCAATAAGTATCCGCACTTTTTATTTTCACAATTTTATTTTTATTTATAAACACCACTTCTGAACATAGTCTCCCTGTTTCTCAATACACTTAGTCCAGCGATCTACAAGTGTCTTTTAGTGGTCCAAACAGGTAAATATCCGAAGGTGCCAGGTCTGGACTGTAGGCTGGATGGTCGAGAACTTCAAATTTAAGTTCTTGAAGGCATTTTCTAGTCTGTGCAGCGGTATGAGGGCGCGCATTATCGTGTAACAGAATAACACCTTCCGACAATCTCCCTCCTCGTTTTGTGCGAATTGCTTGCTTTAACTCATTCCGAAGCATGTCAGAATACGATGCACTTGTTACTGTAATTCCACGCTCTAGATAATGTTCAAGGATAGGGCCTCGTGTATCCCAAAACAGTGTTATCATAACTTTACCTGTTGACGGCTGCGCTTTGAACTTCCTTGCAACGGGAGATGTTGGATGCTTCTATTGCATGCTCTGTCGTTTGCTTTCTGGTTCATAGTGCTGGATCCAGGTTTCATCTCCAGTGATAATGCGCTCCAAAAAGTTTTCACCTTCATTATGATACCACGCCAAAAGACGAGAGCAGACGTCCATACGATTACGCTTGTGCTCTTCTGTCAACTGTTTGGGCACCCATCTTGCACAAACCTTGTGAAAGCCAAGAACGTCATGAACTATCAAATAGGCTGACCCTTGACTGATGTCTAATGAAGATGTAATTTCTTTTATTGTTAATCTTCTGTCATCGAAAATCATGGCTCTGGCTTCTTTCTGCTTGTTACCACTGGTTGATGTTGACGGTCGCCCTTAGCACTGAGCATCTGTCACACATGTCCGACCTTCCTTGAACATTTGAATCCACTCGTACACACTTCGCGGTGGTAACGCATTATTTCCATACTGAGCACATAAACGCGTGTGAATTTCAGCTCCTTTCACACCTTCTGCCCACAAAAAACGAACCACGGATCTCTGTTCTTCCAGAGTACAAATTGAAAGCGGCGCAGCCATGCTCACTACTCGTACCGATATGTGACAGCTACGAGTAGCTTAAATAAGCCTATACTGTTGCTAGCCTAAATAAGCCTATAGATCTCAGTTTGGCTCGTTATTAGGAGTATATATTATATATACTAGACCTATATTACCACTAAATAAAAAGTGCAGATATTTGTTGAAGTAATCTCATATATATATTATATATATATATAATATATATATATATATATATATGGGATGAATTTCACAATTAAACACGTGAAATGAATGAATGCTGCAAACGCACAAGGAAAAAGAAAAAACGATTCCAAGGCCTTTCGTGTATTCAGAGCTACACCTCGTCATTCCCTGATGAGGTGTAGCTCTGAATACGCGAAAGACCTTGGATAGAATTTTTATTTGTTGCTTTCTATTTTTGTTTCAGTGTCACAACCATGCGACCTACCATTTCTGTGGTTTAGTCATATCCATATTTCCATTTTCCATTTGTTATAGAAGTTATTATAATTAATTATGATTGTCTTGCATCTAACCCGTAGTGTACTTAGTCCTTATTACCACTCTTTGTCTCTAATTCGTTCCTTTTAAATCCTCCCATTATTTATACGTTGTTCATTCGTACATCCATGTCCTGTCTTGACCTTTATCTTTTGTTAATTTTATTACTCATTCATTCAGCTACCTATTGTCTATCATTGTCAACCTGTTGTATGACTACCCATATGTGTACAATACTTTGTGCATTCGTACTTGTCCCCTGATGATCATGATTACGTACATAGTTACGTACATGTACATACGTTCACGTGTATTATTTGTATTTTTCATTTTTAATTATTTCACCTCCCGCAATGAACTCGAAAACGCTTAGTCAAGTGATCAAATTCCGCTAACTACGGCAGAAGCGAACGCTTCTAAGATAAAAATCTCCTCTCGCTCTGATTCAAATTTATAACATATTATATTGTATATAAATACATACCGTATGTGCCCATGTACTTTGTATTATATTTCTAACATCTTAATTGTCTATTAATATGAAACACTGTAAAAACAAAACAAAATTATAGTAACTGTTTAATTGTAATTAACTGTGATACTTTAATTTAATATAATGTAATGTACTTTAATGAAACTGTAATTAATGATAATAGTTTAATATATAATGTAATAATGTACTTTAAATGGAATTGTAATTAACGATACTAAGTGGAATATGAATTAATTGGTAATTGTAATCGTAATTGTAATGAACCAAAATTAATACTTACTCAATGATGTACTTAGACTGTACTTATGTACTACTACGAAATTATATCGCCTTCAGAAATGTATACTCGGCGAAAAATACGATTATTTTTTATTTTTATTTTTAAAATTTTTATTTGGAATCTTTCACCTGATCATGTGTTTAAAAGGGGGGAACTTAACTTTCAACTGCATTCCTCCAACATTTAGATTTATATGATACATGTAATTGTAAAATTAACTTCACTTCATTACTGCACTCTTCTTTGGTCACTACTACGAGACTCCCTTGTTAGCAGCCTCGCTGCGAGGAGGAGGCAGAGGCCCCTTGCCTCCTTAATTTTTTTAGATTCCGGCCTGAGCCATGGTCGAAAGAAGTCGAACCTCTACCCCTGTAAATTCAGAGCACTACCTGTACATTTTTTAGAAGTAAATTACAGTAAGAGAAACTTTTTATTTTCCTCTTCGAGTTGGGCCCTCTTCAGAAGAACTTAGTCAGTAAAGTCGATAAGTTATAAAAGAAAAGTCAATGATTTTAGTATCAGAGAAAGTATCAGAGTATTATAGAAAGAGAAGAATTAACAACTGTCGACCCTATAGCGAGAGAAAAGAATTAGAATGTTATAGAAGAAATATCGGTTGCTGCCTCCCA
This sequence comes from Bathynomus jamesi, assembly GCA_023014485.1. Taxonomy (NCBI): domain Eukaryota; kingdom Metazoa; phylum Arthropoda; class Malacostraca; order Isopoda; family Cirolanidae; genus Bathynomus; species Bathynomus jamesi. The sequence continues at coordinate 276,500 of JAJOZX010001217.1, read as the reverse complement.
ACAAGAACCCCCGTCGACTCCAAACCACCCCAGGGCCATAAAAGGAGGGGTTAACATATATATATCGGGATACATCGTGGCCAATGCCGTAACACCGCTTCCCAGAAATCAGCGAAGTTAAGCGACATTAGGTCTGGGTAGTAGTTGGATGGGAGACCGTCCTCCGCGCCTAGATTATGTAGCGACCCGTGGTTCGGATCCCACGTAAAGCTGTAGGTCCCCTCCGTCATATGACCTTAGATGTTGCGAAGGAGGCTAAACAACCCCAATAAAATTAATATATATATATAATACACGCACAAACTCCGGACCGAAAAAATAGAATACTGTCTCAAATGCGCTCATGTTCTTTATAATACCTTCAAGTTAGACACCTTTAGGAGGAATATCGAGTACTGTGACGTTATTATGATAAAAGACACCGCTGTGTGCCAGTTTTGAAAAGGGAAATTAAAATATAACAAAAACCTTATTAAACAGTGAAACGTTAATGCATAGCGACATACCAAAATATTAGAATATCTTGTCAGGTGTTACAAAAAAAAAATAGAACGAGTTCATTATGTTTAATGGGTACTGCCAATACTGTACACTAAACCTTTATCAAAGACTTTTTAACTCTGCGTCTTAGTTTTTAGTTGGTCCACCCTTAGCCCTGATTATGATCTCCAATCGACGTAGCATTGTAGTTATCAATTGCAGGTTGTCATCAAATACCTCCTCAGTTCACTAAGTTCTTTTGGTTTACTCTTTGGAGCCTTTTGCTTAGCAATATTCCAAAGATTTTCTGTCGGATTAAGATCGGGAGAATTAGTTGGCCATGATAGTACTTCAATTTCAGTAGCATCAAACCGCCCAAATGTTGCACGAGCCGCATGAGCTGAAGCCAGTTCATGTTGAAAAGTAAATGGTTTGTCTCCGTTATATATATATATATATATATATATATATATATATGTGTGTGTGTGTGTGTGTGTGTGTGTGTGTGTGTGTGTGTGTGTGTTTCTACCTCGTGGTATAGAAGTTGCAATTACGCAGCACACTGATATTATTTCTACTTTTCTATGTGCAGATAATCCATTAGGGAGAAAACACTGTTTAAATATGGAGTGCTTGTATTTTCGCACTATGAGTACTCAAAGAAGAGTAAGAGAAATAACAGTTCAAATGCTGAATAACAGGAGTAGGAACAGGGCCAAGGAAGTACATTTTAAAAAGTGAGAACGATAAAAGAACAACTCTGCAGATATAGTATGTACCCAAGTAATACATACATCATTCTCCAGGCCAACACCAACCACCCATATTAATTCAAGAACTACAATGGTATCAAGGGCCACTTACTCAGTATTCGCAATGGTTTACCCAATAACACTGAACCGTCAAAATCGACCAGAAAAAGTCCATTGGCCAGGAAAACAACACCAAGATTTTTAACCCTGTAAATTTATTATATACAAATATACAAGGCCTGCACTCTGACCCTGCAGACTGCAAATTACAATACCGTACCTGCATAATTTAATCTGGAAACAAGCACAGCTATCATATACCTAACGGAAACTCACTCGAGTAAATGCGAAAAAGGCTGTGAAAATTGCATCGAAAACACCGAAATAGCAATACAGAACTACAACACATACAGAGTAGATAGATTTGTTAGAAAAGGAGGAGGTTGCTGCATTTACATGAAACACATTTACATGTGAATTGAAGGTAAGCAAATCAAATAAAGTCGAAATTCTTATTTTAGAAGTAGAAGAACTAATCCCAATCATTATGAACGTGTACAGACCACCAAACACTACAAAAGGTGAATTCCAAATCCTTTTAAATGTGATAGAAAACGTGTTAAAATCACTTAAAAAGCTAGCACCAAATATTTTAATTTGTGAGGATTTTAACTTTCCATTCACAACATGGGGAAAAAAATGACGAACTTATATATGTTCAGAAATTTCATGGTAACATTACAAAAGATGATAGAACTAAGAAAATAATGCTATTAAATGTTTTGGAACTTTATGTACTTACCCGGGAAATCTGTGATACGACTAGAGAAGAGAGCGTTTTGGATTTAATTTTGACAAATAACAATGGCATAATAATAATAAATGAAAAGGTAAAGCACACAAATTTCTCTGACCGCATGACCACAACCTAACCGATATGCAGTTAAAGTCAGAAGCCAGGGGACCAAAATCACATTCCAGAGAGTCAGAAGGAATATTTGAAGGTTTAAAAATAATTTTAAAAAAAGCAGATTGGAGAAGTATAAATGAAGATTTAAAAAATTTTAATTGGGAATTCATACTTCACGAGAAGATTCCAGAAAAAGTATTTCCATAATAAAAATGAAACTAAACCCATATTGCTGAAACATGTTCCGAACAGACAAAAAGGAAACGTAACAAACTCGAGAAAAAAATCAGGACAATATTTAAACAAAGGAAATAAACCATAAAAAATCTTCACAGATGCAGAAGTGAAGCAAGGAGACTCAAACTAGAGAAAAAACTGCGAAACAGAAACGGACTTAAAACAAACACTCATCCACAAAACACGAGGAGGAAAACAAGGTAGTAGAACCCATAAAATATAACCCAAAGTACTTATATACGTTTTCGAAACGAAAAATACATTGTAAAGAGAGTATTGGTCCGTTAAAAGATGTTGCTACCGAATACACAAATGACCAAGGAAAATGAGAGACCTGTTTAAGGAACAATTTAAATCTGTGTTTAGCAACCTAAAGTCCGAGAAAAAGTAGAAAATCCAGATGAATTCCTTGACACAGATACAAATCAGCCAAGAGCAAGTTCGGACACGAAACTATTAAGAGATTAGAGTTCTTGGAAGGAGACGAAATTAAGGCTCGTTCACAAATACGAGAAAATTCAGCACCAGAGCTGCAGACATTGATGTAGATGTATCGTATCGTGTTTCGCGAATGACACAAAAATATGCAAAGAAATATCAAATGAAAATGACAGAAAAATTAGAAAACGACATTGAAACATTGTTCAAATTGGTAGAAAACAACAATATAAATTTCAACGAAGAAAAATTCCAACTTATAAGATATGGTAACAACAAGGTGCTTCAGAATAAAGGGTAAAAACACTGCAAGCCAAACAGATAACACCAAACCCACAAGCAGAGCTGGGCAATAAATACATTGAATGTATTTAAATACTAAATACTAAATACATGGGAGAAATGTATTTAAATACTAAATACTAAATACATTTTACGAATGTATTTAGATACTAAATACAAAATACATCAATTGTATTTAAATACATTTGTAAATACATTTTAAATACATACAAATTTGCTTGTTGAAGCCATGACACGCACACGATAAAGAAATCAACCGCTTTCGACTAAGAGTGGCACACAACTGATTGAACTGACACGTTGAAACATGAACCATGCTGTACTACACTGTCGACGCGTCGTACTGTGCTAGTACAGAACGTGTATTAAACCAGTAAAAGTATTTACATTTTTTATTTGAGTATTTAAATTGTATTTAAATACTCATTAAAGTATTTAAATACTATATTTAAACATGAAAAACAATGTATTTATAAATACAGTTCTAAATACACAAATGTATTTAAATACGTATTTAAATACAAATGTATTTAAATACTGCCCAGCTCTGCCCACAAGTTAGGGATCTTGGAGTAATAACGTCATCGAATGCAGAATTCAAAGAACACTATAACATTATAATTGCAACAGCGAGAAAAGAAATGAGAATTATCTGGAGTAGCTCCCACACCAAAAAAGCAAACATGAAGCTCAAATTATGGAGGAGTCTAGTCCCACCTATATAATTGACTGTTGCTCAGTACTCGCAAGCCCATACAGAAAAAGAGATATTGCAATCATAGAAACCATACAAAGGACTTTTACGTTTAAGATAGAGCAAACGAAACATGAAGACTACTGATTAAAACTACAATACCTGAAACTACTACATGGAAAGAAGACGCTAGCGGAACACAATAATATATGAATGAAAAATACTAGAGTTGTGTCCCTAACCTTAGAAATGAGATAAGAGGTAGATTCTGTACTGTCCCAGCGGAAGTGTGACAGGGGTCCATGAAAACGAGGATGAAAAAATATACCCTTAAAATACGACCGGCCGAAATTTTTAATGTTCTGTCAAAAGAACTGAGGAACTTTCAAAACACCAACCTGAGTAATTTCAAGAATCAGCCGAGCAGGTTCTTGCGCAAAGTTACTGACCATCTATGCGTGGCTGGTTACGAGGGAAGGAGGAGAGAGGAAACAAATTCTCTCTCCTGCCAAATTCCACAAATGAGTCGAGATGCTGCGGAGTCGTCAACGCTGGTCGATTCTGAACCGTCATTTGAAGCCATCATGCGGTATCAAAAGGTATGAATGTAACAGAACATTTAAAAAATCTACGGTTATTGTAGTATACAGGGTGAGTCACGACGAAATATCATAACTTCGGGAGCCTATAGCTGAGGCCATTCTCAGTCAAAAACTACATATGAACATAGGTCCGATTCTTAACGGTTATGGAGCTATGGATGTTTGAATGTTTAAAAATAAGAATAAGCGAACAAATAGCTGCTAGAGTTTTTGTTCATGAATTCAAAATAACTGTTCAAAATGACTACCCTCGGTCTCAATACACATCGCGGCTCGTCTGTGAATTGCGCGTGTAGCTCACATTAGTCCATTACGATTGTCCTTTATGAGGGCTGCAACGTCCAAAATGCGACGGAGCAATGCATCTCGTGTTTCCACATTTCTCTGATACACCAGCTCTTTCATCCGCCCCCACAGATAAAAATCTAGAGGGGTTAGGTCTGAAGACCTGGGTAGCCAATTTTGTGCACTACCACGACCGATCCATCGATCAGGGAAGCGATTATCGAGATGCTTTCTCACTGCACGGCTAAAATGGGGAGGAGCTCCGTCTTGTTGAAAGTACATATGCAATCGTGTTGCCAAAGGTACATCTTCTAACAGTGGCGGCAGTTCCTCTTGCAGAAATCATAGATAAATGTCACCTGTAAGAACACCTTCGAAGATAAACGGACCAATCAGCTGATCGTAGAGAATACCACACCATACATTGACACTGAACCAATGTTGAAAATTACTTTCCACAATGGCATGAGGATTCATTTCTGACCAAACATGTGAATTGCGAGTGTTGTTGACACCGTCGCGGGTAAATTGAGCCTCATCACAGAACAAGACGTATCGATGCAATTGTCGATCGGCATTGAGCCAATTACAAAATTCAAGCCGTTAGGCACGATCCCCAGTTTGGAGGTGCTGAACGCGCTGTACGTGGTATGGATACATGCCTTCTTCGTATAACGTTCTACATACTCTAGTTTGAGGAACTCTAAGACGTGTGGAAATCCTTCGCCTACTAACATGAGGACTCCGCTGTACCATCTGAATAATGTTTTCTTGTTCAGCCACATGTTGTTGTATCGGACGCTCCGATAAAACAGTAATGCTGGAAAATGAACCGCTCTTTCGCAATCTCTAGAAAAAGTTGCTAAACACTCGTCGATCCAGAATTCTTCGATTTGGAAAACGTCGCTGGTATTCAGCGACAGCAGCAGTAGTATTTCCATTGCAAAATCCATAAGCATACACCATATCGGCATATTCGGCATTTTAAAACGTAAAAGGCATACTGAACGCACAAAACATCAACTGCACGCTGTGAAACACAACACTCTACTGCGTAGTTAGTTCGGTTCGGTAAGTAACTGTCAATTCAGTGCAAGGTCACGCATGCACATGCTCGAAATGCACCATCCATAGCTCCATAACCGTTAAGAATCGAACCTATGTTCATATGAAGTTTTTGACTGGGAATGACCTCAGCTATAAGCTCCCGAATTTATGACATTTCGTCGTGACTCACCCTGTATATATATATATATATATATATATATATATATATATATATATATATAAATATATATATATATATATATATATATATTATCCCTGCATTCATAACTTAAGTAGAAGGATTTTTTGAAAAGAGCATGATTTCGCCTTTGCTTACATTTCGGGGTACGAGTAACTAGCAACATCATTGCAAAGCAAACTTATAACTGAGTTCTGGAAGTTTGATAACTTGAACTTAATACTTAATTATCCAGTGATATGTAATAAAGAACAATGTTACATAGAATGAATGGTTCAATCTTTAAACCAGCGTCTCCCAATCTTTTCTGGTTCAAGGCACTCAGTGTCATCCGTTCTTCTTTCGTTGCATTCTGAAGGATTTTCGTCTCCTGCTGTTCAACACCCCTATCCATAACACCTTCACGTATCTTCAAAGTGAGCCTCTACAGTTTCCGTATGGACGTATAGTATAAATCGCTAATGTTCTCTTTTATTTGAAATTTCGGTACTTACGTATTATCCGGACGACCAAACTGTTTATTATGTATTTTTGCTCTCGTCATTTTCGTTTAAACTAACGAAAATATCACAACTTAACCTAACCAATCATCAAGGGCGTACAGTTGACCTAACCGGGCATTCAGTTGACCTAACTGGGCATTCAATTAATTCAGTTAATTCAGTTAATTGAATGCCCGGTTAGGTCAACTGTACGCTCTTGATGATTGGTTAGGTTAAGTTGTGATATTTTCGTTAGTTTAAACGAAAATGACGAGAGCAAAAATACATAATAAACAGTTTGGTAGTCCCGATAATACGTAAGTACCAAAATTTCTTACGTTCACTAACTTTTCAATTTTCAGTTATTCAATTTTCGTTTTAAACACTAAGTTTATTTTCTTTAAAAGCTACCTAAAAACGCTAAGTTAAGATTTTCTTTTACATTCAGAAATTAATGAATGTAAAGGGTGGGCAAAAAGTCTGGGCATCCCTTCTAATGTAAAGATTAGATGCGTTAATATTTTGAGGGGGTGCTCACACTTTCTGCCCACCCTATACATCACTCACTGCTCGAAAGGAGGTAACTGTTCGTACAAATGTACGAGCATTAACAAACTTTTTAAAAAAATTTATGAAAACCCTTTGAGACTAGTTCATCATGCAGACGTCGACACTCGAATGGAATATACGTTTTATATAAATATTTATACTTTAAGAAAGTTATTTAGAGACCGTATAACATTTTGTGTCCATACTCTAATCGTTTTCTTTCTCTCGAAATAACAAAGTGGACGAATTCTATTGACTCAAGGCGAAATGAACCAAAATAATTGTCGTAATGAGGAATATTGAACAGGACTTGCGTAACATCGTTCAAGTCGAACCCAACAACAACAACACAACAACAAAACAACAACTTCTTCTTAACATCCTCGATTCTTTATTTACTGTTCTTTTGTTACGGGTTTCGGCAGAAAGGATTTACAGTATAAATGATGTAAGGTTAGGTTAGGTTAAGGTAAGTTTGTTTCTTTCCCTTTAGGTCATTCCCAAACCAGGAAATATCTTTTTCCAAAATGGAATTCTCACTCGGAACATTCTCAGTGAGAATCGGAATGTCGTGACTTCGGAAACGATCAATAAAATTACTGGATTTTAAGAAAGAGTCCCGAGAAGCACGTATCAGGAAACCAAATTATGTAAATTATGTCTTTAAATTTTCTATAAGATTCTTCTGTACCAAAAATATTCAGAATAATAAAGTGCAAAGTTTTAACGAATTAAATTCCAAGAAAATAAAGTCGTAAAATCTTAGGTAATTCTCCTTAGATAATATTAATATGCTATTTCCTAACTCTAAAGTATGAAAATATAATTTATGGTCATGAAATACCATTATCTTAATATCAAATCATAAATCTAAAAAAAATGATTGATACTTTTAGAAATTTTTATATTAAACTTCTTAATAATTATATGTCACAATTTATCTAACTATAATTTCTAACTTAATTGAAACTAATAGTACGCATCTATTATCTACTTATTTGTGTGTGTGTGTGTGTGTGACAGTCTCTCTCTCTATTACAGTATATATATATTATGCGCTTCGGTGGTGTAGTGGGTAGCATCGCTGACTACGAATCCACTGACCCTGGGTTCAATTTGAGGTGACGGCAGACGGCGCGCAGCAAACCCAGCTGTTCATCCTCTCATACAATAAAAATTGGTTGGTAGATAAATGGGTACCCTGGACAGTGATGTAGTCGAGAGCACCATGGCCGAGACCGAGACCGAGACTAGAAAAAAGGTCTCGTGACCGATCTCGAGACCGAGACCGGAACCGAGACTATATGCAATTTTTGCATGTATTCAATATTGTGTAATGCCTAATTCTTAAGCTCTGTATTTCACATTCAGGAATAAAGATTCTAAAGCGGTTATTAAGTGACAATTGCAAAATTAACTCTGAATTTATTCACAAATTCGTAGTTTGGGACATTTTTCAGCAGCTAACTGTCTACTTAAAACAAAATAAGTGTTCGTTGCACTTGAGGAACATCAACATATTTAGCAGTGATGTAGTCGAGACCACCATGGTCGAGACTGAGACCGAGACCGAGACCAGAAAAAAAGTTCTCGAGACCGGTCTTGAGTCCTACATTACTAACTCTGGGTAGCCTAGTGGTTAAGACGCTAAGGTGCTGATCGGGAGGTCGTGAGATCGATTCCGGGCGAAGACTTTGTAATTTCTGACCACCCGTGGTGGGTCGTGGTTCGGTTTCCACGTTAAACTGTAGGTTTAAGGTGGAGCAACAAGCTTGACCTTCGTCAGAATGAACAAGTCGGGCGGAAGTAAAACCAAGGTCATATTAAATGTGTATAAATTGCTTTCGCTTAAAATGAAAATTAAAAATTTCCTGAATGAAATGTGAGCGAAAATAAATCAACGTTGGTTATAGTGCTGCGCCTATTGTTAAGCCTCAAGTTAAAAACTGAAAGTTTGAAGGGAGAAGGATAATTTTTTTAACGTTAATTAATGCTATATTTAAACTGCGTGATTTACTCCCGAAACAGACCCGAAAGAAAAATGAATGACAGGTTCCAGACCTCTTGTTTCTATTTGGTGCGCTAATTAAATTTTGGCCCAAAGGCTTCCATTCGACAAAATTTAAAGGTAATTAATATGAAAATTTCTTTTTTTTTTACATAAAGAAAAAATTTTTAAAATTATTTTAGCAAATAAAATATGAAGTAAATTTTGAGACAGAATAATAATAGAAGGGATTCTTTTCAAAACAAATTCCCACATTTTAAAAGGTTTTAGTATATATACACAGTATATACACACATACACACACACACACTGGCGGTCCACGGGGTTCATATCGCGAGATCGCGTTATAGTTGAGACCGTGATATAACGTGGTCTTTTCAAAAGCGCCAAGCCAGTAGCCAGTAGCCGAGCTAGAGATAAATAAACCGACTTCTGGTAACAAAATGAAGACAGTTAATTCAAATATGTAAATTAAATTTTAATTCTTTTACAGTATGTAGTAACAAAAATGAAAATATACAAATCCATGAAGCGAGTCCAAGACGGACCCGCGTTATACAGAGTTCCGCGCTATAATGATCCGCGTTATAGCGAGGCCCCAGTATATATATATGTATATATAAGTGTATATATTATATATATATATATATATATTTTCTACAGCCTTAATAAAGCTTCGTGGAAAATATCTATTTCAAATTTACCCATTAATATTGGTGGCATGATTTCGACTGCAATTTATAATTAGCTTGTTGAAGAAGAGGGTTGCTACTTTTAGATCATCTTTGACATACTGTAGTTTACAAGCACTCTTGGTTCATCAGTAATTGTCCTTCAGGAAATGCCGACATGAGTGCTATTCATACACTCCCTTTCTCGGAATGTCTACTTAATAATCAGATTCTTTGGACAAAATTCTTTTTCGTAACAAAAATGGTTTGCGGCCTCTTTGCCGCGTGTTCAGCTTTGAACGCCGTATAATTTCTTTTTCTTCCAATTCCTCACTTGCTGCTACTGTTGCTGCTGCTGCTGCTGCTTCGGAATTATGTTTGACCTCTTCAGAATATCTGGTATTTGTCTCTCGTCAAGAGACATTTTCCACAAGAAATTCAAAGGTTCTTCCATTTCGTTTTTGTAGTTTTAATAAGTGAATAACGTCGTAGGATTATGGATGGAGTTGCATGTGGTTTCATTTGGCAGATGAAAACCATTTTATGTTCTGATGCAAAATTAAAATCTGTGAGATCTCTCCTTTTTTTCTTCTTCGGTAAATGACTGAATCTCGTATGCCATTTTTATTCCGTATTTGAGCAATGAAAATTGATCCATATTTCAGATATGTCTTTGACGTCATTTGTTAATGAAATTCTTTTTGCGATGGTCCAAAAAGTTTTTCCTCTTTTACAGTTTTACATGGCAAAAGACTAACCAGCTAATTAACTAACGCACAAACTAACTAACTAACTAACTATTAACTAACTAACTAACTAACTAACTATCTAACTAACTAACCAGCTATCTGCAAAGCAGATAGGATCCATATGATAATAAAAACCCACTCTAATAGACAGAGTTTATTTCCACAACAATTTCGATGCCCACTGGCATCCTCTTCGGGTGGATACAGAAAAACCAGATTCTGTATCCACCCGAAGAGGATACCAGTTGGCATCGAAACTGTTGTGGAAATAAACTCTGTCTATTAGAGTGGGTTTTTATTACCATATTTTGACCTTCACGTAGAAAAAAGTGAAGTTTTTTGCAGATAGGATCCAGTTTTGGGACAGGATCTAGGATTAAAGCACCCTAGCTCAGCTACATTTAGAACCTCAATATAAGCAAAAGACTCGCTGCCTTTGCAGATAGCTGGTGAGGGAAGCTATATTTTCGGGACCTCTTTGCGAGTGACCCGTTGCCCACGTCGGGCTAGCATCATGAAAAAGAAAAAATTATAGTATTTGTCATTACTTATTTGGACTATAGTGGATTTAATTTTCCTAGAAGAGTTCCTTGTTCCATGCATAGTCTGTATGTATCATAAAAGACCTCAGGGAACCATTCTGAGTTCATTCCCATATATATATATATATATATATATATAAATAACGTAAAGAACACGCTTGTATAGGAGATATTCCGCGCAAGACGAGAGAGAGAGAACGAAACAAATGAAAAAATGAGGTAACCACCGGGAATCGAACCCGGGATCTTCCGATTGCCGGTCAGATGCGATACCATTACTCCATGGGCCTCACTCTTCCAAATGCCGTAATTCTTCTACATACTCGCAGAAACCAATGCCCCAAGGGGGCACCTCCCGCATGCCGTAACATTATATATTCAACTGCAAAGAACACGCAGTATAAATAACGTAAAGAACGACGCTTGTATAGGAGATATTCCGCGCAAGACGAGAGAGAGAGAGAACGAAACAAATGAAAAAATGAGTAATCACCCGGGAATCGAACCCGGGATCTTCCGATTGCCGGTCAGATGCGATACCATTACACCATGGGCCTCACTCTTCCAAATGCCGTAATGGTTACCTCATTTTTTTTATTTGTTTCGTTCTCTCTCTCTCGTCTTGCGCGGAATATCTCCTATACAAGCGTCGTTCTTTACGTTATTATACTGCGTGTTCTTTGCAGTTGAATGTATATAATGTTACGGCATGCGGGGGTGCCCCCTTGGGCATTGGTTTCGCGAGTATGTAGAAGAATTACGGCATTTGGAAGAGTGAGGCCCATGGTGTAATAGTATCGCATCTGACCGGCAATCGGAAGATCCCGGGTTCGATTCCCGGGTGGTTACCTCATTTTTTCATTTGTTTCGTTCTCTCTCTCTCGTCTTGCGCGGAAATCTCCTATACAAGCGTCGTTCTTTACGTTTTTTATACTGCGTGTTGTTTGCAGTTGAATGTATAATATATTATATATATATATATATATATATATATATTATATATATGTAATACTCGTATAACAGAACAACCGCTGCGTCGTACACAGCAAAAGCCTTCCGGGACACAACCAAGGGGAGGACCGGGAAGGACGGGTGTGTTACTAAAACTTTTCCTGGTTCTCCCTTAATGTGTATACTAAATTTGGTGCAGATTACCGAAGCCATTTAGGCGTGTATAAACGAACATAGGACAGACAGATAGGCAGATACTATCCCCTACATATGTAAATAAGATACACGGCTCGAAATTACTGGCATCCCGACCGGTAGCAAATTTTCTGTAGGGATACCCAACTGCAAAATGTTTGGAACCTGACGCGGTATTAAGTAATAGATTGTGTGTGTATATATACAGTATCTATATAATATATATATATATATATATATATATATAGGGTGAACCAAATGTAGGTGGACAGTAAATGATAACGTTTATTTTGAGAATACATATTTAATTTTTTTGTATACTATAATACAAAATAAAATTTAAATAAATTTAGTTATAATATTTAATATAATAAAACACAAACACCATAGTTATAATAAACACCATAGTTATAATATAATATAACACAAACCGTATTCAACCTACTGTCCACCTACTTTTGGTTCACCGTGTATATTCAGAATAGCTATTCTTGAATATATTCTTATTAAGATCGACTAAATCTGGCCTTGAGTCGAAATTTGGTTTTGGAGAAAAACTAATAATGAGATAAAATAAAATAGATTTTTGCATCAAAATGTTGATAAGATCGAAATTGCTTTCATTTTCAAAGGCAAAGAATGATTGGAAAATATTCTTAAATTACAATTCCCTAAATCGAAGCGCAGTTCCGTCTCTGCAGAAAAATATTTTTCCGCATTCAGTATTTTGATATATATATATATATACACACGAGGGTCACTCAATATATTTTGCCCAACCTTTTTTTTTCTTTCCAAGTTTCCTTTAAGTTCCAGAAATTTTGTGCACAAGTAGTTACATACCTTTTTTACAAGTTTTTATTTTTCCACATAGTCTCCATCCTTTTCTATGGCTTTCCTCCACCTCGATACAAGGGCCTTTATTCCTTGCTGGTAAAAGTCCGCTCAACAACCTCATCGTCACTCTGAAACTTTCTTTCACGAATAGCATCCTTCATTGGCCCAAACAAATGGAAGTCTGAAGGTGTCAGATCCGGGCTGTATGCAGGGTGGGGTAACACAGTGAAGCACCTTTTTGTGATGGTCTCTCTTGTTTGCAAACTGTTGTGCGGTCTTGCGTTATCGTGCAAAAGAAGGACGTCTTCCAGTTTTCTCTCCGGTCGAACTCGCTTTATACGTGTCTGGAGTCTCTGTATGGTAGCAATATATGCCTCTGAGTTGATTGTTTGTCCTTTCTTCATAATGTCCACCAGAATCACCCCTTTCATGTCCCAGAAGATGGTGGCCATAACCTTTCCTGCAGAGGGAGCCATTTTGAACGTTTTCTTGCGTGGGGAGTCTGCGTGATGCCACTCCATGGATTGGCGTTTTGTTTCAGGTTCAAAGTGGTGTACCCAAGTCTCACCCCCGTCACAATTCGTGAAAGGAAGTGATCCCCTTCTGTCTCGTATCGAACCAACGACTCAGAAGCAATTTCTTTTCTTTGGGCTTTGTGATCTTCAGTCAGTTGGCGAGGAACAAACCGTAAACACATTTTGAGAGCCCAGTTGCTGAATTATCGTATTCACACTTCCTTCACTAATTCCTAGCTCCAGTGATAGCTCCTTGAATGTGACGCGCCGATTTGATCGAATGATGGTGTTAGCACGTTGCACGGTATGAGATGTGAGAGCCGATGCCAGGCGACCGCTGCGTGGCTCATCATCGAGGCTGGATCTCCCTCTCTCCGATGATCTCACACGTTTAGACCAGCGTCCAACTGTGCTTCGATAAACAACAGCATCTCCGTAAACGTTTTGTAGACGTTTGTGAATATTTCCAACTGTTTCCTTTTCTGCGGTTAAGAACTCGATAACAGCTCTCTGTTTATGACGCACATCACTGTCAGACGCCATTTTCGAAACTGCGTTAACCATCGGTTTTATACAAAGATGTTTAAAAGCGCTTTTATACGAGGAGGGGAGGTTCAAACTGGAAAAATGCGGTTATGTGAAGCGCAGAAAGTTTAAACTTTCGGCCCAAAAGATATTTCAGCCCCATGGCCTATTATTTAGCTAAGAAAAAAGGGTGGGGCAAAATATATTGAGTGCCCCTAGTATATACACCGTCTGCCAATAAACAGGGTTCACTCTAAAAACAGCCATGAAATCAACATTTATTAACCAATCATAATGACACTCATACAGAGCAAAACTATGTAAACAGTGTATATGTACGCCAATTTTCAGATTATTATATTCAAAGTTAATGATTTAATGAGGATTGTTTATGTTCAAAGGGGTAAAACTTTGGTAATAAAATTTTTATTCTCATTTTAGCTAACAATACATAATAAGATTTACAAAATATAGGAAATGCCTCCATTAAAAAACCATGAAAATAAAAAAAGGATTTTGGATTTAGAAACAGAAATTAAATCCTAAGTTTACAAAAGAAATCAAATTAACCTTTTACTCTTTTGGAATTCTTATTAAAAAAATTGTTCAATGCGTTTTCCTTCTGTTTCACAATTTTCTTCAATCTCGGACGAAATTTAGTAATGGTTCGATCGATCTGCTCCTGTGGTATCTCTTCCCACTTCTCCACAAGAAGCTGACGCAAGTGATCAACATTTGTCACCCTGCTTCTGTAAACTCTCTCTGCCAAATTTTACCAGATTCCATAGTCAACAGGGTTCAAGTCAGGACTGTTAGGTGGCCAATTTTGGGGATCAAGTAATTCTGGGACATTATTTTTTAAGTATTCCACGGTTGCTATTACTGTATGGGACGTTGCTCCGTCTTGCTGAAAAAGATAATAACCACCATTGGCCAGATTTTGCATTTCGGGAAGCATGTTTCGCAGCAGAGTATTTCGATAGTAATCGGCATTGACTTTCCACCAGGCTCAGTAAAATGAATGGATGTTTTTCCTAACTTTGATATGCCAACTGACACCATGACACTAGCTGAGAAATGACTTCTGGTTGCAAAAAGTCTGCTATCAAGTATTTCATTCTTACATTGGACGTGCGAGTAAACTCTGTCATTTTGACTGTTCCGAGGTGTGCCCGTGCACTCTTTTGAATGGTTTTAGTTGAAAATCTTGTTTAATTATGCGTCTCACACTAGTTTCTGATAATTGTAACTCTTTTAATATGCGAGCTGGTGACATATGTGTGTCTGGCTGGTTTTCCTGACTTTATATACGTTCTTCGACGTCATCAATATTGTCTTGTATGCGAACAGTTTTTGGTCTCCCACTTTCCTCTATTCTTTTGATATCCCCAGTCTCATCAATTTTCTTTAGAAGCTTTCCCAAACCACCAAGAGTCCATCCTTTGTTGGGGAATTCGGAGAGTAGTTTCGTTCGTCCATATCCCTTTTCTAGTCTACATTGCTTAATTATAATCTTATCTTCCTCTGAAAGTGGCATATTCACTATATTTTATAACCCTGCAAAAAGAAAATCGTATATTAGAATTTACAAACGTGAAAATGTAAATAAAGGATTCTTGATTGGTTTGTCGAGCGTCAGTTGTCGTATTACACTGGGGAACAAATTTTAACTTTGTTTTGTTTCTTGGACGTGAACAGGTCGGTCTTATAGGATTTTTCCGCTGATTCCGAATATAGCCGTAGAATTTCTCTATCACCCAAGGTTACTGAGAAATTTGTATTTTAATACTTCATAAAAATTATATTAGTGGCAGATTGGCATTTAAACTATTCTTCTTAAAACTTCTTTGTCACTGATTTTCTCTTGTAGTTTTCATTAGGAGCTTCTCGCATCAATGTCCAGCAATAATCAGCTAACATTGCCGGATCCCACCTCCCTTGGTAGCGTTTCTCCATAGTAGCTATATCTTGGTGGAACCTTTCTCCATGCTCATCGCTTACGTCGCCGAGGTTTTCAGGGAAGAAATCTAAATGGGAGTGCAAGAAATGGATTTTTAGTGACATATTACATCCCAATAACCTATATGCTTCAATCATGTCCTGCACTATTTTTTCATAGTTAGAGGCTTTGATGTTCCCTAGAAAATTTGTGACAACATTCTTCATGGCCTCCCATGCCACTTTTTCTTTTCCTCTCAAGGCATCATCAAACTTTTGATCTTTCATGAGCTCTTTGATTTGGGGACCAACAAAGATCCCTTCTTTTATCTTTGCATCGCTAAGTCGTGAAAACATTTTCTTCAAATATTTGAATGCCTCATCTTCCTTGTTCATTGCTTTGACAAAATTTTTCATGATGCCAAGTTGATGTGAAGTGGCGGTAAGTATATTTTCTTGGGGTCAACTAAGGGTTCATGAGACACATTCTTCAGTCCTGGGATACATTTTTGACGAAGTGGCCAATCCTTTACAAAATAATGCGAATCTCTGGTTCTGCTGTCCCATTCACAAAGGAAGCAGCAGAACTTCGTATAACCGAGCTGCATTCCCAGAAGAAGCGCGACGACTTTTAAATCCCCACATATATACCAACGAAACTGGTCATAATTAATCTGCTGAAGGATGAGTTTCATATTTTCGTAAGATTCCTTCATGTGGACAGCGTGCCCTACAGGAATGGAAGGGTATTTATTTCCATTGTGAAGTAGTACAACCTTGAGGCTTAGCTTCGAAGAGTCAATAAATAAACGCCAATCTTCAGATTTTGTGTTCATGACCGAGAGCTAACAGCAGTCCATTTACATTATTACAGTAGCATAAACCACCTGACGAGGAGAAATACTGCATCAGATCTTTTGGCGAGTGCGGAACGCCGATATGCTTGTATCTTTTGCCAGCAAATTCCATTCACGTAACCTGGAGCCCAATAATTCCGCTTTCTTTTTCGGAAGGTCCAAATCTCTCACGAGATCATTCAGCATAACCTGCGTTATCATACGTGATTTATTTGATTCAGGTTGCTGAAAGTCTGTATCTTTAGTGTCATCAATTTCCATTGGTTCAACTTCAGACTCTTCATCCAGTGTCCATGACTTTGGGGGAGTTGGAATTGGGTTATCATCGTCATGTAGTACTGGTCTCATGGCAGATGCAAGATTTGGGTATTGAATTTTATGTTTATTTTTGGCAGAGAATCCTGAAACGTTAGTCATACAAAAATAGCAATCCGTTAAGTGATCCTTGGGCTCTCTCCAAATCATTGGTATGGCAAATGTCATAGATTTGCGGGTACCTTTAATCCAACCCCTAAGAGTGACGGCACAGGAAATGTATGAGATATGAGGTGCCCAGGATTTGTCTTGGTCGCCTACCTTACATCCAAAATAAAGTTCGTAAGCCTTCTTCACGAGTGGGGTCATCGTCTTCCTCTGTGCCATTATGGTCAGTTCTCCACATACGTAGCAAAATGTATCTCTGGGATTAATACAGTTTCGATTCATGCTGGCGGAAAATTATTGAAATCACGGAAAACTTTTTGGAATGAAAAACCAATTTTTTCTACTATGAAAAATTTTAAAATTTGAGCAAAACTTGAAAAAAATTTCTTTCTTTTTATTAAAAATCTGTTTGTTTAAATAGCTATATTTTTTAATGCAAAAAATACTATTAAATATAGTTAACCTGGAAAAAAAGAAAGTAAATTAAATTAGTACACTTAATTTTAACTAATATTTTGGGAAAACTCTGAGTAAATGGAAATATTATTTTCTCGAAACTTATGGGTGATAGAAACATTCTGAAACCATATTTGGAATCAGCATCAAAAGTTCTATAAGAAACACCAAATAGTTTTCAAGAAACAAAAATGTTGTTCCCTGGTGTTATTAGAGAAGTATTTAATAAATCGTTATTTTTGATAGCTTCGAACTGAAATTTGGTTTACAGGTAGATGTTTTATGTATCTTTTACATGTATAAGTTTCATAATGATTGTTTGGAAAATGTTGATTCCATCGATGTTTTAAGAGTGAACCTTTTTTTTGGCAAACGATGTATATCGGGTGATTTTTTAAACAGCTGTCACTTTAAAAATTTTGTATTTTAACTGACATAAAAGCATGAAATTCTTATAGCTTAAAACTTCATATGAATATAGGTCCGATTCTTAATGGTTATGGAGCTATGGATGTTTGAATTTCAACCATGCGCATACGTGACCTTGAACTGACTTGACAGTTACCGAACCGAACTCACTACGCAGTAGAGCGTTGTGTTTTACAGCGTGCAGTTGGTGTTTTGTGCGTTCAGTATCCTTTTTACGTTTTCAAATGCCGAATATGCTGATTCGGCGTATGTTTATGGATTTTGCGATGGAAATACTACTGCTGTCGCTGAATAACAGCGACGTTTTCCAAATCGAACAATTCCGGATCGACGAGTGTTTAGCAACGTTTTTCGGAGATTGCGAGAGGGCGGTTCATTTCCTAGCGTTACTGTTTTATCTGAGCGTCCGATACAACATGTGGCTGAACAAGAAAACATTATTCAGATGGTACAGCGGAGTCCTTATGTTAGTAGGCGAAGGATTTCCACACGTCTTAGAGTTCCTCAAACTAGAGTATGTAGAACGTTACACAAAGGAGGCATGTATCCATACCACGTACAGCACGTTCAGTACCTCCAAACTGGGGATCGTGCCTAACGGCTTGAATTTTGTAATTGGCTCAATGCCGATCGACAATTGCATCGATACGTCTTGTTCTGTGATGAGGCTCAATTTACCCGCAACGGTGTCAACAACACTCGCAATTCACATGTGTGGTCAGAACTGAAACCTCATGCCATTGTGGAAAGTAATTTTCAACATTGCTTCAGTGTCAATGTATGGTGTGGTATTCTCTACCGTCAGCTGATTGGTCCGTTTATCTTCGAAGGTGTTCTTACAGGTGACATTTATCTACGATTTCTACAAACCGAACTACCGCCACTGTTAGAAGATGTACCTTTGGCAACACGATTGCGTATGTACTTTCAACAAGATGGAGCTCCTCCCAATTTTAGCCGTGCAGTGAGAACTCATCTCGATAATCACTTCCCTGATCGATGGATCGATCGTGGTGGTGCACAAAATTGGCTACCCAAGTCTTCAGACCTAACCCTCTAGATTTTTATCTGTGGGGGCGGATGAAAGAGCTGGTGTATCAGAGAAAAGTGGAAACACGAGATGCATTGCTCCGTCGCATTTTGGATGTTGCAGCCCTCATAAAGGACAATCGTAATGGACTAATGTGAGCTACACGCGCAATTCACAGACGAGCCGCGATGTGTATTGAGACCGAGGGTAGTCATTTTGAACAGTTATTTTGAATTCATGAACAAAAACTCTAGCAGCTATTTGTTCGCTTATTCTTATTTTTAAACATTCAAACATCCATAGCTCCATAACCGTTAAGAATCGGACCTATGTTCATATGTAGTTTTTGACTGAGAATGGCCTCAGCTATAGGCTCCCGAAGTTATGATATTTCGTCGTGACTCACCCTGTATACTACAATAACCGTAGATTTTTTAAATGTTCTGTTACATTCATACCTTTTGATACCGCATGATGGCTTCAAATGACGGTTCAGAATCGACCAGCGTTGACGACTCCGCAGCATCTCGACTCATTTGTGGAATTTGGCAGGAGAGAGAATTTGTTTCCTCTCTCCTCCTTCCCTCGTAACCAGCCACGCATAGATGGTCAGTAACTTTGCGCAAGAACCTGCTCGGCTGATTCTTGAAATTACTCAGGTTGGTGTTTTGAAAGTTCCTCAGTTCTTTTGACAGAACATTAAAAAATTTCGGCCGGTCGTATTTTAAGGGTATATTTTTTCATCCTCGTTTTCATGGACCCCTGTCACACTTCCGCTGGGACAGTACAGAATCTACCTCTTATCTCATTTCTAAGGTTAGGGACACAACTCTAGTATTTTTCATTCATATATTATTGTGTTCCGCTAGCGTCTTCTTTCCATGTAGTAGTTTCAGGTATTGTAGTTTTAATCAGTAGTCTTCATGTTTCGTTTGCTCTATCTTAAACGTAAAAGTCCTTTGTATGGTTTCTATGATTGCAATATCTCTTTTTCTGTATGGGCTTGCGAGTACTGAGCAACAGTCAATTATATAGGTGGGACTAGACTCCTCCATAATTTGAGCTTCATGTTTGCTTTTTTGGTGTGGGAGCTACTCCAGATAATTCTCATTTCTTTTCTCGCTGTTGCAATTATAATGTTATAGTGTTCTTTGAATTCTGCATTCGATGACGTTATTACTCCAAGATCCCTAACTTGTGGGCAGAGCTGGGCAGTATTTAAATACATTTGTATTTAAATACGTATTTAAATACATTTGTGTATTTAGAACTGTATTTATAAATACATTGTTTTTCATGTATTTAAATATAGTATTTAAATACTTTAATGAGTATTTAAATACAATGTATTTAAATACTCAAAATATAAAAATGTAAATACTTTTACTGGTTTAATACACGTTCTGTACTAGCACAGTACGACGCGTCGACAGTGTAGTACAGCATGGTTCATGTTTCAACGTGTCAGTTCAATCAGTTGTGTGCCACTCTTAGTCGAAAGCGGTTGATTTCTTTATCGTGTGCGTGTCATGGCTTCAACAAGCAAATTTGTATGTATTTAAAATGTATTTACAAATGTATTTAAATACAATTGATGTATTTGTATTTAGTATCTAAATACATTCGTAGAATGTATTTAGTATTTAGTATTTAAATACATTTCTCCCATGTATTTAGTATTTAGTATTTAAATACATTCAATGTATTTATTGCCCAGCTCTGCTTGTGGGTTTGTGTTATCTGTTTGGCTTGCAGTGTTTTTACCCTTTATTCTGAAGCACCTTGTTGTTACCATATCTTATAAGTTGGAATTTTTCTTCGTTGAAATTTATATTGTTGTTTTCTACCAATTTGAACAATGTTTCAATGTCGTTTTCTAATTTTTCTGTCATTTTCATTTGATATTTCTTTGCATATTTTTGTGTCATTCGCGAAACACGATACGATACATCTACATCAATGTCTGCAGCTCTGGTGCTGAATTTTCTCGTATTTGTGAACGAGCCTTAATTTCGTCTCCTTCCAAGAACTCTAATCTCTTAATAGTTTCGTGTCCGAACTTGCTCTTGGCTGATTCTCATTTCTTTTCTTGCTGTTGCAATTATAATGTTATAGTGTTCTTTGAATTCTGCATTCGATGACGTTATTACTCCAAGATCCCTAACTTGTGGGTTTGGTGTTATCTGTTTGGTTTGCAGTGTTTTTACCCTTTATTCTGAAGCCTTGTTGTTACCATATCTTATAAGTTGGAATTTTTCTTCGTTGAAATTCATATTGTTGTTTTCTACCAATTTGAACAATGTTTCAATGTCGTTTTCTAATTTTTCCTTGTCATCTTCATTTGATATTTCTTTGCATATTTTTGTGTCATCCGCGAAACACTATATGATACTGTCGTTAATATCTACATCAGTGTCTGCAGTCATTATTATATACCACAAGGGAGCTAATACCGTACCTTGTGAGACAGAACTGACGACTTCTGAGACCAGATTTGATTCCCTTTACCACTCCTCTTTGCGTTTTTTCGTTAAAGAAGTAATTATCGATCGTCCCAACTTTCTAGTAATGTCTGTATTCTTAGGTTTGTGTGCCGTAATTCCATGATTACATTTATCGAAGGGTTTAGCTATATCAATATACAGTACATTTCTTTTGATTTTGACATAATGTTTCCAGTATTTTCTCCTGGTTGCCTAATAACTGCGACAGGCATGATCTTCCAACCCTGAAGCATGCTGGTTTAGACTGAATAAATTCTTTTCTTGTAGGTGGTAAGCAATTTTGCTTTGCGTTACACGTTTGAAGCTTTATATATACACACACATATATATATATATATATATATATATATATATATATATAATGAATAAAACCACGAAGGAAAGGAAATACAGTGGTGCTCAAGCGCTTTCGTCTAATGACATCCTCAGGAACACTGAAATAAATAAAGAGTTCAAGACTATATATAGGTTACAAAAAAAAAAAAAAAAAAAAAAATAATATATATATATATAAATATATATATATATATATATATATATATATATATATAATATATAATATAGAAATAAAAATTGTGGGAGGAGCATACAAATTTGTAAGGAACACTACCAATTTTAGCATTTTGCCCGAATTCAACACAAGATCAAATGGATTGTTTACAACCAATTTTATAGATAACTAGCCGAAAACCCGCCCTTCGTGCGGGTGGCAAAAATATCCCAGCCGACGGTGGAATATTTTCGAAGACTGTTATTAGTTAGGTTAATTGAATGCCCGGTTAGGTTAATTGTACGCCCTTGACGATTGGTTAGGTTAAGTCGTGATATTTTGGTTAAAGCTAACGAAAATATCACGACTTAACCTAACCAATCGTCAAGGGCGTACAGTTGACACACACACACACACACACACACACACACACACACACACACACACACGGGCGTCCTTTTATTATTATAGATAGACTTTTTAAAATTATAATTAAAAGTAGAATTCATTACGCCTTTTTCTAATGCATTAAAATACAAATATCGCCCATATTAAAATACAAATATCGCCCATATATATATATATCAAGAATCTTCTCTTTTCGAGCGTGACTGACTGACAGACATTCCTGGGTGTTTATATTAATAATGCATGAATGATATATAGGTCACAAAAAAAAAATAAAAATTTTTTTTATTTTTATTTATTTTTTTATCTTTATTTATTTTTTTTATTTTTTTTTTTGTGACCTATATAGGGTGTCCCCAAAAAAACCATATACTCTTTATAGCATCATATATTTTATAATTTAAAAAAAAAAAACATTGTTATAGCAATTGCCAATGAAAGTTAAATTAGTAATCTAAGTGATCAAAATGTTATAGCGAGTTGTTTGCATATAAAATTTAATTAACTACGCCAAGTGCTCAAAATGTTCTCCGGCGGCATGAATGCACTTTTGAATGCGTCGACTAACTGATTCGCAGACATGGACTAATGTGGATGCTGTGATGGTCCCGCACTTTTCCCTAATTGCATCTTTAAGGTGTTCGAGTGTTGCAGGTCTTGTACCATAAACTGCATCCTTCAGGTAGCCCCACAAGTAAAAATCAAGTGGAGTCAAGTCCGGTGAACGTGGAGGATACTCAACGCTTCCTCTTCGTCCTATCCAACGGTTAGGCAACGTTTCATCGAGGTACCTTCTGACATCACAATGATAATGAAGGGGGGCCTCCATCTTGTTGAAAGTAAAAGTCGTCGTTTCCAAACAACTTCCGAACTGCAGGTATAATTTCTGTCCGCAGCATGTCGAGATATGCGGCACCGGTAACTGTCCCATTAAAGAAAAATGGTCCAACCAAACCCCTGGATGATAAACCACACCATGCTGTTAATCCTGGTAAATTAACATGTTTACCCACATAAACGTGTGGATTATCAAGTGACCAGTACCTGCAGTTGTGTCGATTTACTGTGCCATTCAGCTTGAAGGTAGCTTCATCAGACCACACGATTTTGTTGTATTGAAAGTGCATTCATGCCGCCGGAGAACATTTTGAGCACTTGGCGTAGTTAATTAAATTTTATATGCAAACAACTCGCTATAACATTTTGATCACTTAGATTACTAATTTAACTTTCATTGGCAATTGCTATAACAATATATTGTTTGGTTTTTTTTTAAATTATAAAATATATGATGCTATAAAGAGTATATAGTTTTTTCGGGACACCCTGTATATCATTCAGGCATTATCTATAAAATTGGTTGTAAACAATCCATTTGATCTTGTGTTGAATTCGGGCAAAGTGCTAAAATTGGTAGTTTTCCTTACAAATTTGTATGCTCCTCCCACAATTTTTATTTCTATATTTATTATATATATATATATTTTTTTTGTAACCCATATATAGTCTTGAACTCTTTATTTACTTCAGTGTTCCTGAGGATGTCATTAGACGAAAGCGCTTGAGCACCACTCTGTGTTTCCTTTCCTACGTGGTTTTATTCATCATAAATATTTTTCACGTGTTACTTTCGTGAAATAATTGTCACGTATATATATATATATATATATATAATAATATATATATATATATATATATATAAAAACCCGAAAAAATTTTGCGTGCTGATAACCCTTAAAAAAGTGGCGACCGAAGAACTTTCGTTTTATTTATCTTAACACGCCTTTAAAAATCTTTTTTCAGCCATTAAATTCAAACATTACTTATTTCGGCGCTAATGAATGAATAAATAATGGTTCACATGAGCATTAAAAACAGTTTTTATAATATATGGTAAAAAGAGTTATTATAACGTTTCTAGCATCAATTTGAAATTGTTTATAGAAAAAAAGCAAATAGAAACAGCTTTACATCGCTTTTAGAATTATTAAATAGGGTTCTTAACGAAAAGGCTTTTAACCGGACCATGTAGAAAAGGCTTCGTTTGCACATCACGGCCGAGTTTCGAGCAAAAAAATGAGGGCAACCGAGGCCATTACCAGAGACTCCGGCCAATAGGAGCCCCTAAAAAAGCAAAAATAATGTGTATAATAATAATAATAATAATAATAATAATAATTATAATAATACCGATTAATAAGAAATGTGCAAGCAAAAATTGTACCGATATACAGTATATATACACATAGAAAGCCCGCTGCATATATATATATATATATATATATATATATATATATATATATATGCAAAGAAATCACAAAGCAACACGTGATCTTTTTAATAAGCAAAGAACCACAGGGAAAAGAAAAAGGAAACACGAAGTCCTAGCGCTTTCGTGATATATTCACATCTTCAGGGACAAGAAAGAAATAAAGAGAATTTACATAGTAAATAAGTTAAATACACAAGCGAAAAAAATTCCCCAATAGGCAACTCAATCTAAAAACAATAAAGCAATCTTAAACTTCCACAATAGATAACTTAATCTAAAGGCTACTAAATTATCAAATACATAAAAAAATATATAAAGGAAATTATACAATTAACATGTACACAAAAAATAATGGTGCTGGTTAAGTGTACGGTCTACCTACGATTCGGCGGTCTACCTTTTAATTATAGCTTCTTATCTTGTTTACTAATTGTTTGTTTACATCCCATTGTCAATCGCCCTTGACGATTGGTTAGGTTTAGTCGTGATATTTTCGTTAGTTTTAACAAAAATATCATGATTAAACCTAACCAATCGTAGGTAGACCGCACACTTAACCAGCACCAAAATAATAATAGTTATTAGAAGTAGTATTAAAACAGGCAATTAAGTGACAGTAGTCTAAGGAAACAAAGGACATAGCGCAATCGTCGGCACGTGCTACTTCCAAAATATTCCGTTACCTATTGGGGAAGCGAAATATTTCCCAATAGGCGACTCAATCTAAAAACAATCAACAAATTTTCCCAATAGATAACTTGCTCTAAAGTCTACTAAAGTATCGAGTACATAAAGACTATATAAAAGAAATAATAGTTAAAATGTACACATAAAAATGATAACAAGTATTAAAATAATATTTATTTAATTAAATAATTAATCAATTAAGTGGCAAGAATGCGGTCAAAATGATCCACCACCTTTCTACCAATGTATGAGTCTAATTTGTAAAGCTCAGGGCTAATATTAAGAACAAAATCAGCATTATTCTTGATCACACTCGATTCATTTATATTTCTACTAACAATAGATTTACTGTAACTTAATTTGGAGGCATTTTTGCAGTCAATGGGATGATTAGTATCTCTTACGTGAATGAAAATGGCGTTAGATTCCTGGCCGGTTCCTATACTGTATTTATGCTGCTTAATACGTAACTCTAGCGTCTTGCCAGTTTGACCAATGTAAAATTTATTACATATTTTACATGGAATTTTATATACACAACCCTGTTCACTTAAAGGGAAGTTTTTAAGGTGCTACTGTAGTATGCGGTCTACCTACGATTCGGCGGTCTACCTACGATTCGGCGGTCTACCTTTTAATTATAGCTTCTTATCTTCTTATTATTTTATTATTAGGTTAATTGTACGCCCTTGACGATTGGTTAGGTTAAGTCGTGATATTTTCGTTAAAACTAACGAAAATATCACGACTTAACCTAACCAATCACCAAGGGCGTACTGTAGTATGCGGTCTACCGTTAAGTATGCGGTAGTAGTATGTTTAACTTCTTTAATAATTCCTTAATTGTGTAAATTAAATTATAATTCCTTTCAATTCATTTTCAATTCCTTTTAAATATTTTGAACGGTAGACCGCATACAACAGTAGAAACTTAACGGTAGACCGCATACTACAGTAGCACCGTTTTTAATCAATGAGTTCTTAATTGCATCTAAATTTCTGAACGCGATATTTACGTTAAAAGTCCTCAGCAGTTTCGACAGATCAAGGAAATTTTCTTTAAATGGTAATGCTACGACGTTTTTTGTGGTATAAGGAGTCTTGTCTTTTACCTCGTCGAAGGTTTTCTTAGCTATTTTTAAAGATTTATCTACGCAGTTCTTTGGATATTTTAAATCAAACGCAATTTTATATATTTTACTAATTTCATCATCAATGAACTCTGGGCTACAAATTCGTAAGCATCTTAGGAACAAAGTAGAAAAAACGGTTCATTTTACGTTAATGTGGTGAGCCGAATAATGATGTACAGTGCTTACAAGAAGTCTCGCGCCTCTGTCTCGTCCCAAGCTAGTCTGTTAGGTATAAAATGGGCGGTCCTTATGGCAGCGGAGGTGTGTTCGGATTGGTGCACATAATTGCTCCAACGGTGGAAGAGATGCTTAAATTCATGTGTGTATTATGCCATATGATGTGCGTAATAAATAATCATTTTTAAATAGTTGGAGCGTTCAAGATCATCTGTAATAATCTATGGACTACCCCTCAAGCCCACTCTCAACAATTAGATTCCCCTAAGACACAGGCGTCTTCAAGTAACATGAATGCGTAGAGATCTAAGGTGTTAGATTCTATATTATATAATTTATGTGCTAGGTTTAAGAACGCTGGCATTGAAGGATGGAAGGAGGGGACAGTAAAAGCGATAATAGGTTTAATGAAGGAAGTGTAATGAGGATGGAGGTAAGCGTTGCTATGTCGAAGGAAACGAGGTTGGGTGGGGAATTACGAAGGGAGGAGGAAATGCTAAACACAAACTCAAATATTTATTTTAATGCCCTAGACCAGCGCTGTCGAACTTGCGGCCAGCGGAATGGACTTTTGCCAAATTTCATTTCTGAATTTTCTTCCCTATTTTGTCATTTCTAGTAGGGAGAACAACATTCAGCGGGTTCCTAAGTCGTATTAACCAACAGTGTATGATTATAGGCAACATCTTGGCCGCGCTTTATAGAAGTTGGACAGCACTGCCCTAGACCTAGAAAGACAAAGAGCAAAATACCTTAAACTAACAATGAATTGACAGAAACAGAAGAGTCTGGTCTTAGACGCACTGATAGGTTTAATGTATGTGGCTAGAGGCCGCCACTCAGAATTACCACTACTACTAAGTCATAATAAGGTTATTTACTATGACAGAGTAGTCTTGAGTAGTTATGGAAATAAAATATGATTATACTGTTGATGGCTGACTATATTCAGTTGGGATATAAACTATTGCTGACAATCTTTGGATCCTTGGCTTTTAAGACGAATTTTTTATGCATATGTTCAACAAAATAGGAAATTGGCTGATTATTATTACCATTCGAAGGGTTGGTACCCTTCACAACCGAAATCAATTTCAGAAGGGGTGCATGGTATTCTCATTTCCTTTATCGTCCCAGCACGCTTCACATAAGCCATTTACACAAAGATGGAAAGGCCGTCTGTGCACCACGAGACGACCCAGGCAATGCGGGGAGCAATGGTGACATTGCATGAATATGGTGTGCCAATAAGAGAAATATCAAGACGACTAGACGTTCATCGAAGCACTGTGGAGCGGTGGATTCATCGGTATGAAGCAGAAAATTCAATCGCTACTTTGCCGAGGTCTGGTCCTCCGCGTTCAACATCTCAAGAGGAAGATGCTGCGATTGTTAATCATGCCAGAGAGCATCCGTTTGTTCCAGCGACGCATATTTACAGACACCTGAACCTTCGTTGTAGCGCAAATACAGTGAAGAACAGACTTCACAAGGCAGGGTATTTTTCTCGCCATCCAGATATAAAACCTGCATTGACGATTGAGCATAAAGAGGCGCGGATGGGATTTGCCTTGCAATACTTGCCGCAGGAGGAAGAATTTTGGAGAAAAGTTGTGTACTGTGACGAAAAAACATTTTCAACAGATAGTCATGGTTCCCTGCATTGTTGGAGGCAGCGCGGAAAACGCTATGAAGAAGGAAATGTTTTCCCGACCAAATGTAGTGGTCACATCAATCTCAGTGTGTGGGGCTGGATGTCTGGCTATGGTGTCGGAGAATTGACTCAAGTAGATGGACGCTTTACTGGACAGCAATACTGCCAGATACTGGAAGAGGTGCTGCTACCCAGTGTTCGTGCGTATCTGGTTCCAGCACCGGAACCATTTTACTTAATGGAAGATAACAGTCCCATTCATAGGAGTAACGTTGTGAGAGCGTGGTACGAAGATCACCCAGAGATTATTAATCTAATTCTGCCACCACGTTCTCCTGATCTGAATCCGATTGAAAACCTTTGGGCAATAATGATTAACGAATGGGAGCAACGCAATGAAAGAACATTTGAAGCACTTTTAGCTCACACGAGGAATAGTTGAGGGAGCTTACGCCGAACACCAAACATTCCCTACAATCTGGCCTCTTCTATGCCGCAACGATCGCAAGGAATTATTGATGCTGGAGGAAGCTATACGAAATACTGATGTTAAAGCCATGACGTAAATGTGTATCGAATATATATTTATGTTAATATAGAATTTTATTATATTTTTATGTTTGACATCTATGAAACTATATATTGTGACCATGAAAGAACTTTACTTATCCTTAGTTAGAATCTTTTCTTGCAATGTCTACGCTCGTGGAGATGATAATATATGCATTGTTGAAACAAACTATGAGAAGGTAATAGTTTCAGGAAGAAAATAAAAACTGGCAACATCGAGGTCACCACATGTTTATGGGAATTGTCATATGATATGCTACCAATAAACTCTTATATACTACTATATACAGTATACTATATTCCGTAATAATTACGATGAACAAATCAAATGCAAATTTCTCTGATTCACGGTCCACCAGTCTTGCTTTAGACCAGTGGTAGTCAAACCGGTGTACGCGCAACCCTGGGGGTACGCGAGGGGTTTCCTGAGGGTACGTAAGCTCTGCTGCAAAAACAAGCAAGTTGGTTAATCAATTATAAAATGAATTTATACAATTATAATTATCATCTATCATTTAAATTTTTTTGAAAATATACAGGGTGGGCCGTAAGTTTCCATACATAGGGAAAATAAACATTTTTTTATGGACAACCATTTTTATTTATATAATATGCTCTACATGGTTGCCATTGTTTTGAAAACACATTTCAATACGTGTTCCCCACTGTTGATGAACACGCATTAGCACAGTTGACGTTATGCTTGTAATGGCGTTGGTGATACGTTCCTTTAGATGATTTATGTCTCGTATCTTTTCCTGATACACCATGGCCTTCAAGTGCCCCCAAAGATAGAAATCAAGGGGGGTGAGATCTGGGGATCTGGAGGCCACTCCACAGGACCACGCCGACCAATCCAAGCATCCGGAAACTGCTGATCCAAATACCGACGCACGTGAAGACCATAATGAGGTGGAGCTCCATCTTGCTGGAAGTAAACTGGGAAGTTACCTTCCTCGTTTAGCAGGGATGGGAAAAACTCTTCTTGCAACATGTTAAGATACCTTTCGGCATTAAGATTTCCACTGACAAAAATTGGTCCAATAATTCTGTCACCCCATATCCCGGCCCACACCATCACTTTACCGGCACCTTGCATCTTCGTCGGACTCAGCCAGTTAGGGTTAGCATTACTCCAATAACGTATGTTTTGCAGATTAACCTCTCCATTGACGTAAAAATTTGCTTCATCAGTAACATAAAAACAAACGTTTAATTTTTCCTATGTATGGAAACTTACGGCCCACCCTGTACATATATTATAATCATTTATTTATAATATTAATATTTAATTATAAATTTAACTCAACATTGGTACAAGTTATTATTAAATTATTTAATATTAATTATTTTATATTTTTATATTTTAATATTTTATTTAAATTATTATTAAATTACCCGATATTGGTACAAATTGGTACGAATCGTACGATGCTGTAAAAATAGTAAATTATATCAAGTCTCGAGCAGTGAATTCACACCTCTTTAAAATTCTTTGTGAGGAGATGGGCAAAAATCATACTCAGTTGCTTTTGCACACTGAAGTGCGCTGGCTCTCACGAGGAAAGGTATTAACACGACTTTTTGAACTTAGGAATGAAGTGAGAAGTTTACTTAACAGCCGAAATTCAGACTTATTAAAATTTATAGAAAATGAGGAGTGGCTTTGTAAACTGAGTTATTTGGCAGATATATTCACCAAATTAAACGAACTTAATCTTCAACTTCAGGGGTATGACAAAAATATCTTGCAGGCACAAGAAAAAGTCAAGGGATTTTTTTGGAAAGTTTTATACTGGATAAAGTGCATAGAAGACAATAATACCACACCTTTCCAAATATTCAGCGAATTCTGTCACGAAAACGAGTTTCTTGTCCGTGACTCAGTTATGAATATTATAAAGCAGCATTTAGTGAGCCTTCGTGAAAATCATTTTTGCATTACTTTCCATGTATTAATAGAGATTCCCCACAAAGTGAATGGATAACGAATCCGTTTTCGAACCTTGCTGTGTCTAATGCGGAGCTTCCCACTCGTTTAAAAGAACAATTGATTGAATTGGCAGCTGACAAACTCACTTAAACATAAATTCAATGACTTTTCTGTCTCCGAGTTTTGGAAATTGGCCCATATTGAATACAAAGAATTAAGTGAATTTACTATCAACAAACTACTTCCATTCCCGTCCACCTATTTATGTGAAAAGGGATTTTCGCCACTGACAGCTATCAAGTCGAAAGAAAGAAACCGCCTACATCCAGAAGCTTGCCTCATAATGGCACTCACAAATGTTCGTCCGCGAATAGAACAACTTGCTAGTGACAAACAGTCCCACCCATCGCATTAATTACCTGTAAGTATTTAAAATATTATTTTAGAAGCTCAGACGATTTCTAATTAACTGTATTAGATTCTAATATTTGCCTGAGTTAAAATTTGTGTAAATTGCTTGAGTTGTGTAAATGTAAATTGTATAAATTAAATGCTATGATATTATATATATATATATATATATATATATTCATCTAATTAGGTGGTCGTAAATAAAGATCGTTTGATAGCTTCATATTCTGTGTAAATTGTATTAATAACATTTTATTTTGGAAACTGAGGGGGAGGAGGTACGCCATAATAAAAAAACAAACTAAAGGGGTACGCCAAGGAAAAAGTTTGAATACCACTGCTTTAGACTAATGACTGTCATAAGATGGAATAGGTTTAACATAGTTCGTTTAATAGGTTACCACTTAAAACAATGGATAAACTATCTATTAGTGAGACGACCGTGACTTCCTCGAAATGCGAGCGCGTGAGAGGTTCACTGAGGAATTAGTCATTAGATTCTTCACGGAGGATATATATCACAAACAACAATATTGACAACAATTCCCAACAATTACTTAATATCAATAATTGCATTTGAGCAAATAATTTAGACCTGCGTCAAAATAACTTAGGTATCATGCCATGATTTGGGATATTTGCCGAATTAGTCGTTCTCTATAGTCTACACTCTACAGTATATATTGAGACAGTATAATGTAATGCCCAGCTAATATTATGATGACTAGGATTGCTCCATAACCATCCCAACATCCCGAAACTTGCTCCATTCTGCTTCTTAATCATTTGTATTTTAAACACTAAAATGTAGCAGAAGTGACGTGATAATGGACGTCATTGATTGTGATAGAGCAGTTATGTGCACCAATCCGAACACACCTCCGCTGCCATAAGGACCGCCCATTTTATACCTAACAGACTAGCTTGGGACGAGACAGAAGCGTGAGACTTCTTGTAAGCACTGTACATCATTATTCGGCTCACCACATTAACGTAAAATGAACCGTTTTTTCTACTTTGTTCCTAAGATGCTTACGAGTTTGTAGCCCAGAGTTCATTGATGATGAAATTAGTAAAATATATAAAATTGCGTTTGATTTAAAATATCCAAAGAACTGCATAGATAAATCTTTAAAAATAGCTAAGAAAACCTTCGACGAGGTAAAAGACAAGACTCCTCCTTATACCACAAAAAACGTCTTAGCATTACCATTTACAGAAAATTTCCTTGATCTGTCGAAACTGCTGAGGACTTTTAACGTAAATATCGCGTTCAGAAATTTAGATGCAATTAAGAACTCATTGATTAAAAACGGTGCTACTGTAGTATGCGGTCTACCGTTAAGTTTCTACTGTTGTATGCGGTCTACCGTTCAAAATATTTAAAAGGAATTGAAAATGAATTGAAAGGAATTATAATTTAATTTACACAATTAAGGAATTATTAAAGAAGTTAAACATACTACTACCGCATACTTAACGGTAGACCGCATACTACAGTACACCCTTGATGATTGGTTAGGTTAAGTCGTGATGTTTTCGTTAGTTTTAACGAAAATATCACGACTTAACCTAACCAATCGTCAAGGGCGTACAATTAACCTAATAATAAAATAATAAGAAGATAAGAAGCTATAATTAAAAGGTAGACCGCCGAATCGTAGGTAGACCGCATACTACAGTAGCACCTTAAAAACTTCCCTTTAAGTGAACAGGGTTGTGTATATAAAATTCCATGTACAATATGTAATAAATTTTACATTGGTCAAACTGGCAAGACGCTAGAGTTACGTATTAAGCAGCATAAATACAGTATAGGAACCGGCCAGGAATCTAACGCCATTTTCATTCACGTAAGAAATACTAATCATCCCATTGACTGCAAAAATGCCTCCAAATTAAGTTACAGTAAATCTATTGTTAGTAGAAATATAAATGAATCGAGTGTGATCAAGAATAATGCTGATTTTGTTCTTATTATTAGCCCTGAGCTTTACAAATTAGACTCATACATTGGTAGAAAGGTGGTGGATCATTTTGACCGCATTCTTGCCACTTAATTGATTAATTATTTAATTAAATAAATATTATTTTAATACTTGCTATCATTTTTATGTGTACATTTTAACTATTATTTCTTTTATATAGTCTTTATGTACTCGATAGTTTAGTAGACTTTAGAGCAAGTTATTTATTGGGAAAATTTGTTGATTGTTTTTAGATTGAGTCGCCTATTGGGAAATTTTTCGCTTCCCCAATAGGTAACGGAATATTTTGGAAGTAGCACGTGCCGACGATTGCGCTATGTCCTTTGTTTCCTTAGACTACTGTCACTTAATTGCCTGTTTTAATACTACTTCTAATAACTATTATTATTTTGGTGCTGGTTAAGTGTGCGGTCTACCTACGATTGGTTAGGTTTAATCATGATATTTTCGTTAAAACTAACGAAAATATCATGACTAAACCTAACCAATCGTCAAGGGCGATTGACAATGGGATGTAAACAAACAATTAGTAAACAAGATAAGAAGCTATAATTAAAAGGTAGACCGCCGAATCATAGGTAGACCGCACACTTAACCAGTACCATTATTTTTTGTGTACATGTTAATTGTATAATTTCCTTTATATATTTTTTTATGTATTTGATAATTTAGTAGCCTTTAGATTAAGTTATCTATTGTGGAAGTTTAAGATTGCTTTATTGTTTTTAGATTGAGTTGCCTATTGGGGAATTTTTTTCGCTTGTGTATTTAACTTATTTACTATGTAAATTCTCTTTATTTCTTTCTTGTCCCTGAAGATGTGAATATATCACGAAAGCGCTAGGACATCGTGTTTCCTTTTTCTTTTCCCTGTGGTTCTTTGCTTATTAAAAAGATCACGTGTTGCTTTGTGATTTCTTTGCATATATATATATATATATATATATATATATATGCAGCGGGCTTTCTAGTGTGTATATATACTGTATATCGGTACAATTTTTGCTTGCACATTTCTTATTAATCGGTATTATTATAATTATTATTATTATTATTATTATTATTATTATACACATTATTTTTGCTTTTTTAGGGGCTCCTATTGGCCGGAGTCTCTGGTAATGGCCTCGGTTGCCCTAATTTTTTTGCTCGAAACTCGGCCGTGATGTGCAAACGAAGCCTTTTCTACATGGTCCGGTTAAAAGCCTTTTCGTTAAGAACCCTATTTAATAATTCTAAAAGCGATGTAAAGCTGTTTCTATTTGCTTTTTTTCTATAAACAATTTCAAATTGATGCTAGAAACGTTATAATAACTCTTTTTAATATATTATAAAAACTGTTTTTAATGCTCATGTGAACCATTATTTATTCATTCATTAGCGCCGAAATAAGTAATGTTTGAATTTAATGGCTGAAAAAAAGATTTTTAAAGGCGTGTTAAGATAAATAAAACGAAAGTTCTTCGGTCGCCACTTTTTTAAGGGTTATCAGCACGCAAAATTTGTTCGGGTTTATATATATATATATATATATATATATATATATATATATATATATATATATATATATACGTGACAATTATTTCACGAAAGTAACATGTGAAAAATATTTATGATGAATAAAACCACGAAGGAAAGGAAACACAGAGTGGTGCTCAAGCGCTTTCGTCTAATGACATCCTCAGGAACACTGAAGTAAATAAAGAGTTCAAGACTATATATGGGTTACAAAAAAAAAATATATATATATAATAAATATAGAAATAAAAATTGTGGGAGGAGCATACAAATTTGTAAGGAAAACTACCAATTTTAGCACTTTGCCCGAATTCAACACAAGATCAAATGGATTGTTTACAACCAATTTTATAGATAATGCCTGAATGATATACAGGGTGTCCCGAAAAAAACTATATACTCTTTATAGCATCATATATTTTATAATTTAAAAAAAAACCAAACAATATATTGTTATAGCAATTGCCAATGAAAGTTAAATTAGTAATCTAAGTGATCAAAATGATATAGCGAGTTGTTTGCATATAAAATTTAATTAACTACGCCAAGTGCTCAAAATGTTCTCCGGCGGCATGAATGCACTTTCAATACAACAAAATCGTGTGGTCTGATGAAGCTACCTTCAAGCTGAATGGCACAGTAAATCGACACAACTGCAGGTACTGGTCACTTGATAATCCACACGTTTATGTGGATAAACATGTTAATTTACCAGGATTAACAGCATGGTGTGGTTTATCATCCAGGGGTTTGGTTGGACCATTTTTCTTTAATGGGACAGTTACCGGTGCCGCATATCTCGACATGCTGCGGACAGAATTATACCTGCAGTTCGGAAGTTGTTTGGAAACGACGACTTTTACTTTCAACAAGATGGAGGCCCCCCTTCATTATCATTGTGATGTCAGAAGGTACCTCGATGAAACGTTGCCTAACCGTTGGATAGGACGAAGAGGAAGCGTTGAGTATCCTCCACGTTCACCGGACTTGACTCCACTTGATTTTTACTTGTGGGGCTACCTGAAGGATGCAGTTTATGGTACAAGACCTGCAACACTCGAACACCTTAAGGATGCAATTAGGGAAAAGTGCGGGACCATCACAGCATCCACATTAGTCCATGTCTGCGAATCAGTTAGTCGACGCATTCAAAAGTGCATTCATGCCGCCGGGGAACATTTTGAGCACTTGTCGTAGTTAATTAAATTTTATATGCAAACAACTCGCTATAACATTTTGATCACTTAGATTACTAATTTAACTTTCATTGGCAATTGCTATAACAATATGTTTTTTTTTTTTAAATTATAAAATATATGATGCTATAAAGAGTATATGGTTTTTTTGGGACACCCTATATAGGTCACAAAAAAAATAAATAAAGATAAAAAAATAAATAAAAATAATTTTTTTTTTATTTTTTTTTGTGACCTATATATCATTCAGGCATTATTAATATAAACACCCAGGAATGTCTGTCAGTCAGTCACGCTCGAAATGAGAAGAAGATTCTTGATATATATATATATGGGCGATATTTGTATTTTAATGCATTAGAAAAAGGCGTAATGAATTCTACTTTTAATTATAATTTTAAAAAGTCTATCTATAATAATAAAAGGACGCCCGTGTGTGTGTGTGTGTGTGTGTGTGTGTGTGTGTGTGTGTGGGTCAACTGTACGCCCTTGACGATTGGTTAGGTTAAGTCGTGATATTTTCGTTAGCTTTAACCAAAATATCACGACTTAACCTAACCAATCGTCAAGGGCGTACAATTAACCTAACCGGGCATTCAATTAACCTAACTAATAACAGTCTTCGAAAATATTCCACCGTCGGCTGGGATATTTTTGCCACCCGCACGAAGGGCGGGTTTTCGGCTAGTTATCTATAAAATTGGTTGTAAACAATCCATTTGATCTTGTGTTGAATTCGGGCAAAATGCTAAAATTGGTAGTGTTCCTTACAAATTTTATGCTCCTCCCACAATTTTTATTTCTATATTATTATATATATATATATATATTTTTTTTTTGTAACCTATATATAGTCTTGAACTCTTTATTTTTTCAGTGTTCCTGAGGATGTCATTAGACGAAAGCGCTTGAGCACCACTGTATTTCCTTTCCTTCGTGGTTTTATTCATTATATATATATATATATATATATATATATATATATATATATGTGTGTGTATATATAAAGCTTCAAACGTGTAACGCAAAGCAAAATTGCTTACCACCTACAAGAAAAGAATTTATTCAGTCTAAACCAGCATGCTTCAGGGTTGGAAGATCATGCCTGTCGCAGTTATTAGGCAACCAGGAGAAAATACTGGAAACATTATGTCAAAATCAAAATAGAAATGTACTGTATATTGATATAGCTAAACCCTTCGATAAATGTAATCATGGAATTACGGCACACAAACCTAAGAATACAGAGATTACTAGAAAGTTGGGACGATCGATAATTACTTCTTTAACGAAAAAACGCAAAGAGGAGTGGTAAAGGGAATCAAATCTGGTCTCAGAAGTCGTCAGTTCTGTCTCACAAGGTACGGTATTAGCTCCCTTGTGGTATATAATAATGACTGCAGACACTGATGTAGATATTAACGACAGTATCATATAGTGTTTCGCGGATGACACAAAAATATGCAAAGAAATATCAAATGAAGATGGCAAGGAAAAATTAGAAAACGACATTGAAACATTGTTCAAATTGGTAGAAAACAACAATATGAATTTCAACGAAGAAAAATTCCAACTCATAAGATATGGTAACAACAAGGTGCTTCAGAATAAAGGGTAAAAACACTGCAAACCAAACAGATAACACCAAACCCACAAGTTAGGGATCTTGGAGTAATAACGTCATCGAATGCAGAATTCAAAGAACACTATAACATTATAATTGCAACAGCAAGAAAAGAAATGAGAATTATCTGGAGTGGCTCCCACACCAAAAAAGCAAACATGAAGCTCAAATTATGGAGGAGTCTAGTCCCACCTATATAATTGACTGTTGCTTACAGTACTTCCACCCCACGATGACCACATTTTCGAGCATGAATAACAGGAATGATTTGGAGTTTGAATGTACTGTACTGTATATGGGTCATCACCATTTTAAATTCTTCGCTTTAAACATTATTGAGAACATTCGTCACCTCAAAGAACTTTGTCACTTTGTTGAACCTTCAATTTTAGCCTAACGCGTTCGTGGCAGAGTGGGTCATCAGTGGGACATCGCAGATTGTCCATTAAGGCAAAGTGGGTCACCGGTAGGCAGGTTTTCTATTTTTTTATATGTTTTATATTTTTTATCATTTGCTTAATTTTATCTATGTTTTTTATAAAAAAAATCAAGTGGAACTAATGGAGTTGAAGAAATGCATTTTGACTCGGGGAAATGACAGGATTGCCAGTTATTGCCGCGAATGTGCTAATTAACCCTTTAAGGACTGAAGATGCCAATTGCTAACGTTTCAAATACACGCATTCATAACTTAACCCTACAAAAAATTCAGGGCTTAAAGGGTTAAAGCATCTCGAGAGCGGTTGATTCGTTAATTACGCATCAAAGAGTAACTAGGGAAGCTAACTTAACAGCAGGGTTGCAATAACTTAATTATATATACAGGGTGCGGCATAAGTCGCTTTATCGAGAACAATGAAATCACCTTGCGAAGAATAATATTTATTATTTATTACAGAAATTGTTCAGTTTCCTCCATCATGTTCAATACACACGTTACATCTTTGAACCACTGAACAACAAATAGCACGACACAGTTCTTTGTTATTATTCAACGTCTCGAACTCTTGGCGTAACAAAGTCTTCATCACATCACATTGATTTTCAATGTGCGGTATAATCATTGGTAGAGTGTACGGCCAGAAACTTCGGAACTTCGATCACATGAAGACTGATACGCCAAGAGTTCGAGACGTTGAATAATAACAAAGAACTGTGTCGTGCTATTTGTTGTTCAGTGGTTCAAAGATGTAACGTGTGTAGTGTGTACTGAACATGATGGCGGACATTTTGAACAATTTCCATAATAAATAATAAATATTATTTTTCGTAAGGTGACTTCATTATTCTCGGTAAAGCGATTTATGCCGCACCCTGTATATTATATATATTATATATATATATATATATATATATATATATATATATATATATGTAATACACCTCTCCCCGAGTTCGGGCAAAGTCAGGAAGTTACTCGAGAAAGGGTATTACTTAAGCATTCCTGGATGCAGAACTAGTTCACTCTTCGTATTCCCACAATCGCGGAGTATTGTGTGGGCCCGTGATTTTCTTTTTCCCCAGTTATCAAAGTCCAAAGAGTAGGAAATAAACACAACGGCTTACGCGATTTTTAATTTGAATTTAGACGAGATAAATTTAACTGGTTAGAGTGAATCAAATGTTTCTTTTACACAGAACAGAGAGTTAATAATAATAATAATTATAATAATAATAATAATAATAATAATAATAATAATAAAAGTTTCATAAATATAATGTTAGTTACTTCTTCATTGTAAGATATTAAATAAGCCAGAGACCTCTCTAAGACACCCTTGTCCGTTCTGAGTCTTCAAGCTCGTATGAGTCAATTGCTAAGTTACTGTCTTTTTTCCTACAGTCAGACTCCAATTAAAAACCCATTAATCTTCCAATTTCCAAAAGCAATTCCCGTTAACGGACTGAAAACCCGCCATTTCAGTCCGGAGACCCGTCGACTCGGAATCTGCCTTAAGGGCGCTGATCCCCTTCTTATAGTCAAAGGAACGGAAACTGGCAACGCCACCACGCAAGCGGTTGACGTCACCTGAGAACGTTTTAGAACCTAACGTCTCACAATCTGTTTTTCCCAAGTGAAATCAAACAAACCGTCTGCGTCACTGCGTGTGAATTCCGTTCGGAAGGAAATGAGTCATACATAGCTTGGGAATTACTGAATGAATGAAATTACATAAAAATAATTGTCATCAGGGCGCGGCTTTACTTCGATTATAAATTAAATTATAACATGCATATATATATATATATATATTATATATATATATATATATATATATATATATATATTATATATATATATATTAACGTAAAGAACGACGCTTGTATAGGAGATATTCCGCGCAAGACGAGAGAGAGAACGAAACAAATGAAAAAATGAGGTAACCACCCAGGAATCGAACCCGGTATCTTCCGATTGCCGGTCAGATGCGATAACCATTACACCATGGGCCTCACTCTTCCAAATGCCGTAATTCTTCTACATACTCGCAGAAACCAATGCCCCAAGGGGGCACCTCCCGCATGCCGTAACATTATATACATTTGACTGCAAACACGCAGTATAATTAACGTAAAGAACGACGCTTGTATAGTAGGGCGGAGTGAAAAACTCATTTTTCGAATTTTCAAATTGGCTAGTGTGAAAATGTGTGGGTAGTGAGGAAATAAGCTGGTATAAATTTAAAATCATAACGTTAATATCTTCAGGTGCCACAATGACCTTCAATATTGAAAAAAATTGAAAAAAGCAGATTTTAACCAATAATTACAGAAGAGTCCACGATGCACAATAGACAAGAATTTATTCACACTTGTATAAAAATAGCTCAGTCAACCTTTAAAAAAAGTTTCTATTCTCTAAAAACAGTTTTCTATAGTCAGCTCACTCAGCTGTCACGTGAGTACCTCGGTTCAGTGTAGCTGTCGCTCTCGTAGCAGGTGGGTGTTCTGTTGTTGGGTTACTCAGATAGTCTAAACTATATTTCTTATATATTTTGCATTTCTGTATTGTGTTGCCCTAAGTTTGCCATGTACTATTAACTGAAATTAACGTATAATTGATATTAGCTCTTTCTTTTTCAGATTTGTATACTTTCAAAATGTCTCGAGTTTGTGCAAAATCAACCATGGCCTCAACTGAGTGCCCCATGTTTGGTATGGGGGAAGATTTGTGGCACAGGAATCTTCCTACATACGAAGGAGTTTTTAAATATTACTTGTTTGTAAGAAACGATTTGAAACAGAATACTAATAAAGATCCTTCAATATTTCAAATATTAGAACAAGTTGTTGATAAATTGAAAACAATTTGGGAAAGTGCTTCCGTCCCAATTCTGTCAGACAGGCGAATTGAAACAATGTTCAGAAGCTACCACGAAAAGTATCGTGTCATTATGAAGCCATACCAAGCAGAAAAAATTCTGAAGCTTACAAAGCAAAGATTGATATGTTCAAAAAAGAAGCACACACGAAACTTTTGACATTGCAGCGTGCAAGTGCAAAGTACTAACACAATGTTCTTGTCCCAAAGAAAAACGGTTCCAAAGGAAGAAGTGACGTCCTCTTAGATCAAAGGAGTGAAAGAAAACTGTTTATTGATAGAGTAGATATTACACTCTCAAAGAAAAAAGCATCTACGTTGCTAAGAAAGCAAAAAACTGTGAGGCTCACCAAAGAATCTTCACAGGAGAAATTGCAGGATACAAATGTTGAATTATCATCATCGACATCAAATAGTGAAAGTGAATCTGGCGAAATATCAGACGATACATTTCCAGAGCCAGTTAGCTCGAAAGAAAGCTCGAACAACCTGAAGAACAATTATTCAGAAAAGGAAAAACTACAAATCTACCTTCAGTGGCTACTGCTTGTGACAGGACTGCAGTTTCAGATCGAGCTGCAGCATTCATTGTTAGTGCAGTATTGCAAGATATTGGAGAAATTTCTATTGACAATACATCTGAAGTAGTGGATAGGAGTAAAATCAGAAGAGAAAGACAAAAGAAGAGATCAGAAATTATGAAAGATCAAAATCAGGTCCCAATCAGAGGAATCTATTTTGATGGTCGAAAAGATTCTACACTCTTCCAGAAAAAAAGAGTCCAAAGTATATCAGAAGTAAGGTAACAGAAGAACATATCACTTTAGTGAGAGAACCTGGTTCAAATTATTTGGGCCATTATTCTGTGAATTCTGGATCAGCTGAAGAAATATTAAAGGAATGTTTGAGTATATTGGAAATAATGACATGAACCTGGAAAACCTTGTTGCCATTGGATGCGATGGTGCAGCAGTCAACACTGGAGAAAAGGGAGGCGTTATAAGGCTTATAGAATTGAAGCTGAAGAAGCCAGTTCAACATTTAGTTGTGCCAGCTCCATGCCAATGAATTGCCATTACGCCATTTAGTTGCAAAGCTGGATGGAAAAACATCTGGCCCCCGCGGATTCACCGGTCCTATTGGCAGAATTAGAGAACTGTGAGAGTCTTCCTATTGTCGAGTTTGAAAGGATTGATGCTGAGGAACCAACTGTAGACTGTGAAGATCTTAGCACCGACCAAAAATATCTAATTGATATTCATCAGGCCATAACAAAGGGATATTGCTCTCCAGATGTTGCTCATCGTAGTCCAGGCAAAATGGCAACATTTACGATGGTTGACTACAGCAAATCGTTTGCTTCGTCTATACCAGGGGTTCCCAAGCATTTTCCAGTGCGACCCCTTCTAGTGCTGTTGCCTATCCAGTGCGACCCCAAGTCATTACGAAGAACAAGTATATATTATATATATATATATATATAATTTTATCTAGTGAGGAAGAATCTTAAAATAAATAGACATATATTTTTATACGTATTTATTTAACTGTAAAAACAAATAAGGAAATGTATTACATAACTCAAGAGTGTAAAGTAAACATTGGTCAGAAACTATTCACAACTCTCTCATGTTTAATATGTAATATAACAACATATCATCAATATTCTAAGTTCCTACTCTATCATATGTCTGATATGCTATAACAGTGGCATATTTCATATCTGACATGTGTACATTATGATTTGATTAATTTTTTGTACCTGGGGGTATATAAGGTTAAGGAACATAGCATACAATTTTCTAAGTTGATGTTTGAAATACGGTTACGGTACTCATTTTTCATAAATACCATTGACGAGAAAGCTGCCTCACAGATAAGGTGGTTCCAAATTGTACCAGAACTTTGATAGCTCGATTTTTAACAGTCGAATGTCTCTCTGCTAAAGTAATCCAGAACTTTTCTACGTCATCATAGATATCAAAATTCACCCTTGCCTCATTGTCATTGCAAAGACACTTGCGACCCCATCGACCATTGGCTCCCTGCGACCCTTTGTGTTGAGGCTTGCGACCCCATTTGGGTCGCGACCCCGGGTTTGGGAACCACTGGTCTATACGTTTCAACTGTAAGTCCATCTGAGAACCTCATGAACATTGCTTCTTTTATAATGAAGGTCTACATCCCAATGTAGTTTTCTATTAAGCAAAGTACGTCTTTTGTCAATGGCTCAAAACTGTTTTCAAAACTATTGAACTAACAAGAACACTGAATGACGAAGTAAAGGATATTGTAAACCCTGTCATACAAAGAATGCATTTTTTGCAAATCCAGAAAATATTCTAGCATCAATGATTCATGATGATCGCAGCGCCATAAGAGAATTAGCGTGGAGGCGAATAAAGAAAGCAAGGCAAACAAACAAGGAAAAAGTTGTGAGGCGTTTCACAGTACCTGTTATTCATTTGAAGCTACTGATTATACTGATTTAATTAATTGGCAAAAATGCATTGTCACTGACCACCTGTGACAAGACACCTGACAGAAATGAGATTGAAGAATTCATAGAAAACTAGAGTACCCCTCCATTCGAGAAATTCCCTTGTCATACACAAGTAGTAGAAAGAATGGTAAAATTAGTGACTGAAGCATCATCAAAGTATTTGGATTGAACGCGCGAGATGGCTTCATAAGATCAACTTCAGTCACGTAAAAAAATGCCATCATTCGAAAGTAAAGCTGAATATAAAGTTTAAATAAAACGTTAATAGAAAAAAACATCCGCAAGGATGGGTGGTTGGGAGGGCATGGGTGGAGCTCGACACGCAGCCACCTCCTCGTGGTGAGTTCTGGATTATTTAGATCATTAATCAAAAGAACAATGATCTAAATAAACTAAGCTGCGTAATTCAGTAACTATTTTGGTAATTGGAACACTTAATATATAATAATAACAAGTAAGTTTCAGTTATCGTACTAATGCAGAATATAAGAAAATCATTATATTTCACTTTTTTCGACGGCTTTGTTGCACCTGAAGATATAATTTCGCAGGACTAATATTTATGCACAGTCATTATCTATAGCACCCACATATTTTCCGCACTAGCCATATTTGAATTTCGAAAAAAAGTTTAAAAACCTCATTTTCGATCCGCCCTATTGTATAGGAGATATTCCGCGCAAGACGAGAGAGAGAGAACGAAACAAATGAAAAAATGAGGTAACCACCCGGGAATCGAACCCGGGATCTTCCGATTGCCGGTCAGATGCGATAACCATTACACCATGGGCCTCACTCTTCCAAATGCCGTAATTCTTCTACATACTCGCAGAAACCAATGCCCCAAGGGGGCACCTTCCGCATGCCGTAACATTATATACATTTAACTGCAAACACGCAGTATAATTAACGTAAAGAACGACGCTTGTATAGGAGATATTCCGCGCAACGAGAGAGAGAGAACGAAACATTTGTTTCGAAACATTTGTTTCGTTCTCTCTCTCTCGTCTTGCGCGGAATATCTCCTATACAAGCGTCGTTCTGTACGTTAATTATACTGCGTGTTTGCAGTTAAATGTATATAATGTTACGGCATGCGGGAGGTGCCCCCTTGGGGCATTTGTTTCTG
Source organism: Bathynomus jamesi (assembly GCA_023014485.1). NCBI lineage: Eukaryota > Metazoa > Arthropoda > Malacostraca > Isopoda > Cirolanidae > Bathynomus > Bathynomus jamesi. Next base: position 231,877 of record JAJOZX010001217.1, on the reverse strand, counting down.
CGAGTATGTAGAAGAATTACGGCATTTGGAAGAGTGAGGCCCATGGTGTAATGGTTATCGCATCTGACCGGCAATCGGAATCCCGGGTTCGATTCCCGGGTGGTTACCTCATTTTTTCATTTGTTTCGTTCTCTCTCTCTCGTCTTGCGCGGAATATCTCCTATACAAGCGTCGTTCTTTACGTTAATTATACTGCGTGTTTGCAGTTAAATGTATATATATATATATATATATATATATATGTGTGTGTGTGTGTGTGTATGTATATATATATATATATAGGCATTTTCCGCGTAACACGAATTCGTTCAACGCTGATTCGCCATACCGCTGATTAAACCTTGACACCATTCCCTGAACAGCGAAAGCGCTAACATATGAAGAAACTTTTACTGTTGCTAGACGTGGTCTCGCAGATGGTTTGACAGATTAAAAAAGAACGTAATAATGTGCGCACTTTTAGCTAAAATTTAAACATATTCGTAACTAAACTGTTTGCAGTTGTTTCACAATTAAAACTAATCAATTTTCACGCAAAAAGAGAGTGATTTTCAGATTTTTCTTTATCATTGACATCTGAGAACGAAACACTTTATTTCACATTGATTACATTCCCCGATCAACGCTGATTCACATAGCACGGTACTTTCCGCAGACGAATTAACGGCGTTAATCGGGGTTACTGCTATATTATATATATATATATATATATATATATATATATATATATATATATATATATTAAGTTTCGCGGAGACCAATGTTTTTGACAAAATCGAAATTTGTTAGAGAGATCGTGATTGACCGAAATTAGTCAGGTGGGAATTAACTGACTAATCTAAAACGACTACCTAACATAGTGTAATTTGGGCTCCATGAAACTTAATATTCTTAATAATATTCTCTCTCTCTCTCTCTCTCTCTCTGGGTTTTGCTGCGCGCCGCCTGCCGTCACCAGGTCTCGATCCTGGGGCTGATGGATTCGTAGTCAGCGATGCTAACAACTACACCACCGAGGCGCATATATATATATAGAGATATATATACATATATACACACACATACATATATATACAGGGTGACCCAAAATAAAGTAGCCCATTATTTTAACAAAATTCAGTGGGGATTACTTTTTTACTTTATCTTGGGCCACATGCATTAATGAGGCGTCGCGAGTACGAAGGGTGAACTCGCCAAACCAGTTTTGAGTCACTTTGTGACTATGTGTACGAGGGGCACATAGTGCAAATACACGCATTGAAAATAACTGCATTTTGAGCGTACGAGGAGGGGGTATTTGGCTGTACCAAGTTGTCTGTGGATGGGGGGGGGGGATCGAATTAGTCATTCGTGGAACAATTGCAAAATCGCCAATGTGGCGAGTTCACCCCTCGTACTCGCGACGCCTCATATATAATATATATATACCGGGTGTCCCAAAAGTCAGTTTACCGAAGAAAATGTTCTCCTAAGGTGAGTTTATTACGAAGAAAAAAACTTGTTTCATAAATATATTTACAAAACATAAGAAAACAAAAAAAAAAATTCTGAAACATATTTACAAAACATGAGAATAGTTCTGGTTACAATAACTGTTCAAAATGTCGTCCATGTTGTTCGATGCACATCTTGTATCTGTCAACAGTTGACCGGAAAATTGCTTTACATAGTTCCTTATCATTACTTAAGAGCTGGAATTCTTCACAATTGTAGTCTTTAAGGTCCTAAAGACATGCTGGCTTTTTGCTGTAAAAAAAATTGTGTCATTGTTTAGAATAATCATCAGGAGAAAACATTTTCCTCAGTAAACTGACTTTTGGGACACAAGCTCCTTGCTCTCCCCTATGCTGTTTAATGTGTATATCGACGGATTAACTGTTTCACTTAATGAGGCAACAGTGGGATGTTGTATAGCTAACACAAGGATAAATACTTTAGTTTATGTCGATGATATGGTGTTAATAAGTCCCTCTGTTAAAGGTCTGGATCGACTGCTAAAAGTCTGCGAAGTGTATTCGCAGAAACATGATATTCTTTTTAATGTTACAAAAACTAAGGTTATGCAATTTCATCCTAAAAGTTGTAAGCAGCCAGCTGATATAAGGTTTAAAATGAATGGTGAAGTAATTGAGGAAGTACAAGAGTTTAAGTATGTGGGTCAAACTATTACCAGCTCCTTGAGTGATGACTCAGATATAAGAAAACAATCTCGAAGCCTGTGCTAAAGCGAATATGACCATAAGGAACTTTCGATTCTGTACAAGTGAAGCTAAAGACACTCTCTTTCGTACTGTTCTTTCTTCAGTAATATATACGGACAGCAACTGTGGGTGAATTATAAAAAAGGTTCTGGCAGAACTCTAAATTTGCTGTACAACAGGTCTTTTAGACTCTTACATAAATTACCCGCGAGATGCTCAGCTTCGCAAATGTTTGCTAGCCGCAATGTCCCGAGCTTCCGGGAGGTAACAAGACGTGCTCAACACAGTCTAATGCAAAGAATTAAAAAATCAACCAACCCGATCATCGAAGCTATCCATGAGTCCTGCCATTTATCCTCTAAGCTATGAACTTCTTGGTACGAAAACGTCTGTTTGTAGCTCCATTTAACTTCGACATTACAGTATTATTTCTAATCAATTGTATATATTTCTCTCCTTAGTATATGAACTGTCATTGTATTAATAATATTTGTCATATGGACTATAGTCTACCAATAAACATTTTCATTTTCATTCATTTCATTTCATTTTCATTTCATATATGAAAGTTATTTCACGAAAGTAACATGTGAATAATATTTATCAAAGGAATATATATATATAATATATATGGTTTTTTTCAATTAGTGTTGCTTAACCTCCTTCGCAACATCTAAGATCATATGACGGAGGGGACCTACAGCTTTACGGGGGATCCGAACCACTGGTCGCTACATAATCTGGGCGCAGAGGACGGTCTCCCATCCAACTACTACCCAAACCCAATGTCGCTTAACTTCGCTGATATATATATATATCAGGTTGTAACATAAATTCTGCTCGATTAGAAAACGGACGATAGATAATAGAATAACATCAAGATAATGTGAAATAGTTTTAGAAATGTTGCAAAATACACGCGGCGACAGGTTCGCAGAGGTTTTATCACGATACAGAATGATACAGAATGACTTAGGCTAGTGTAGGCTTAGGTTAGTGTAGGATTAGGTACTTGTAGGTTATCTCCCCCCCACCAATTTTGACAGAATATTTTCGTTAAAACTAACGAAAATACCACGCCTTAACCTAACCAATTACCAAGGGCGTACAGTTGATCTATTATTAATTATAATTATAATTATTAATTATTAATAGATCAATTGTACGCCCTTGATAATTGATTAGGTTAAGTCGTGATATTTTCGTTAGTTTTAACGAAAATATTCTGTCAAAATTGGTGTCGGGGAGATAACCTACAAGTACCTAGGATTAGGCTAATGAATATTTTCCCTGGTGTTTTTCATTCAGTTACAACGCCACCCCTATGATATTACAGTAATTGAAAAAACATGGAGCCCACGAAAGATCATATTCGACATGTGATGCTGTATGATGTTCCATAAAGGATCTAACGCTAGTGAATCCGCAAAAAACATTCAAAGAGTTTATGGAAATGATGTTGTGAGCGAGTGGATGTGTAGGAGATGGTTTGAGAAGTTCAGAAATGGAGACTTCAGTCTGAAAGATTATCAACGAACAGGACGACCAAATGAGTTAGATGAAGAGTTGCTGAAAGCAACAGTGGGAAAACCCAACGGTAACTGTAAGAGAACTTGGCCTGCACTCGGCGTTAGCCATATGACCATTCATCGTCATTGAAGCTGTTAGGAAAAGTAGTGAAGGTTGTAAATGGGTTCCGCATGATTGTCACAAGCGAATCTTCACATCGAATCGATATTTACACATCACTGCATTCTCGGGAACTGCAGGCACCGTTTTTGAATGGGATCGTCACTGGGATGAAAAATGGGTCCTCTATAACAATATTAAGCGTCGACATCAGTGACTTAGCTGTGAAACAAAGCCTGAACCTCAGCTAAGGAATGGACCCATTCAAAGAAAATTTTGCTATGCGTTTGGTGGATATGCAAGGAATTATTCATTTTGAGCTTCTGCACTGTAGAAAAAGAAGGGAATTATATTGATGATTAATTTGTCATTATGTCGTTTAATTTTTGTTCTGAATGAACTAAAAAATCGAGCAGAATATATGTTACAACCTTATATATAATAATATCTATATATATATATTATATATATATAATATATTATATATATATTGATGAATAAAACCACGAAGGAAAAAAGAAACACAAACGGGTGCTCAAGCGCTTCGTCTAATGACATCCTCAGGAACACTGGAGTGAAAGACAGATCAAGGCAATATATAGGTTACAAAAATAAACATACATACATATATTCATATATATATCATATACATATATATATATATATATTATATATATATATATATATATATATACATATATATAGTAAGCATAGAAAAAATTGTGGGAGGAGCCAACATTTATAGTTTATGAAACAGATCACAAAAGAATAAAGAAATAAAAATAAATATAAATATAAATTGAGAAAAAATTAATTACCAAATAGTGCCTTAGTGATATATATGTCACAGCCTAAATAATCATAAAGAAATAAACAGGCAAATAAAAAAACCAAAATATATATATATATATATATATATATATATATATTATATTATAAAAACACTTTTAGCACTTGGCCGACCTTCAATATAAATTCAAATGGCTTGTTTATGGAACAGGTCACAAAAGAATAAAGAAATAAATAAATATAAATATTGTAAGTGGAGTCTATAAATTCAAGCTCAAAAGGGAAGTTTTACAATCAATTTAATAGATGATGCCAAATTGATATATATGTCACAAAGAAATAAAGAAATAAACCACAAAAAAAAAAAAAAAAAAAAAAAAAAAATTAATTATTAAAAAAATAATAAAAAATAATAATAATAAATTGAAAGATAAATTTTAAGAGAGGCAACCAATTTATAAGGGAAAAAATAACCACATATGCATATTATAGTCACAAACGAATAAAAAAGTACAAGTAAATATAAATTGGAAAACAAAATGATGCCTAGATGATATATAAAGAACAATAAAAAATATATACAACATATATACGGTATATATACAAATATAAACGCAATATATACAGAATATATATATATATATATGCATAAGGGAAAAAAAATTACCAATATTGTTTTTATAATTATTGTCTGAAAAAACGGTAGGTCGCAAAAAGAATAAAGAAATAAAAATAAATATAAATTGAAAAAAAATTACAAATAATACACGTACCCATGTTATACCCGCATAACCAAATATATACATATACACACATATATACAAACACACACACACACACACATATATATATATATATACACATACAAGCTTGACAATCGCGAAATGAGAAATCATCGCGCAGAACCTTTGTGAGGTTGTAAGGTAAGGTAAGGTACATACACATATATATATATATATATATATACGTTTAACTGCATACATACATACATACATACATACTATACACACATACATACATACATATACACACATATATACATACAAACACATTTAACTGCAATGACCACATCTTTCAATTTATTTATTATTATTTTTTATTATTTTTTAATAATTAATTTTTTTTTTTTTTTTTTGTGACATATATATCAATTTGGCATCATCTATTAAATTGATTGTAAAACTTCCTTTGAGCTTGAATTTATAGACTCCACTTACAATATTTATATTTATTTTTATTTCTTTATTCTTTTGTGACCTTTCCATAAACAGCCATTTGAATTTATATTGAAGTCGGCCAAGTGCTAAAAGTGTCTTTTTATATATATATATATATATATATATGTATATATAGATATATATATATATATTATATATATATATCTATATATATAATGTATGTATATGTATTTGTGGTTTTTTTATTTGCCTGTTTATTTCTTTATGATTATTTAGGCTGTGACATATATATCACTAAGGCACTATTTGGTAATTAATTTTTTCTCAATTTATATTTATATTTATTTTTATTTCTTTATTCTTTTGTGATCTGTTTCATAAACTATAAATGTTGGCTCCTCCCACAATTTTTTCTATGCTTACTATATATATGTATATATATATATATATATATATATATATATATATATATATATATGTATATGTATATATATATGAATATGTATGTATGTATGTTTATTTTTGTAACCTATATATTGCCTTGATCTGTCCTTTCACTCCAGTGTTCCTGAGGATGTCATTAGACGAAAGCGCTTGAGCACCCGTTTGTGTTTCTTTTTCATTCGTGGTTTATTCATCATAAATACTTTTCATGTCACTTTCGTGAAATAATTTTTCATATATATATATATATGGGAATGCATTTCACACTTAAACAGGTGAAATGAATGAATGATGGAAACCCATTCACCATTTGTTTACTTTTGTGGTTTCCATGATATATATAATATATATATATATATATATATATATATATATAATATAATACACATATATAAAATTATTTCACGAAAGTAACACGTGAAAAATATTTATGATGAATGAAACACGAAGGAAAAGAAACACCGAAAGGTGCTCAAGCGATTTCGTCTAATGACATCCTCAGGAACACTGAAATAAATAAAGAGTTCGAGACTATATATAGGTCACAAAAAAAAAAAAAATATTATATATATATATATATATATATTATATATAATAAATATAGAAATAAGAATTGTGGGAGGAGCATACAAATTTGTAAGGAAAACTACCAATTTTAGCACTTTGCCCTTCTTGTCTAAATCCGTTCTGAACGAATTCAACAAAAGATCAGATGGATTGTTTACAACTAATTTTGTAGATCATGCCTGAATGATATATAGGTCACAAAAAAAAAATAAATAAAAAAAAAATAAAAATATAAAAATAATTTTAAAAATAAAAATTGTAAGAGGAGCATACAAATTTATAAGGAAAAACTACCAAAGTTTTAGAACTCACTCTGCCCTGCTTGTCTAAATCCGTTCTGAACGAATTCAAAGCAAAAGGATCAAGTTGAAAAAGACCTTGGCTCATGTTAAAGTTATTTGTAAGTTGGATAATAGCAGACTCAAGAATATTTCTATTAACAACGTTGCTAGAGTGAAACAAAACTGAAGCATTATTCCAATCAATACAGTGGGATAACTCTGACAAATGAACAAAAAGGGCACTGAACGACTGTCCCGTTCTAACGGAATATTGACGCTGTTTTACACGAGTGTGCAAATCCTTTCCCGTCTGACCAATGTAAAAGGAATCACATTGTTTACAACCAATTTTATAGATAATGCCTGAATTATTGGTAGGGCTATTTTTTTACTATGATATTTTTCACAATATTTGGTATGTCCTTTTTTATTGTTAAAAAAACTGCTTTACAAATTTGTTATAGTCTTGCTTGTTTTGAAAAACAGTGTAATCTTCCTCATTCTTTGGTTAACATAGTTAAAGGCCTTGTCTATAGTGCTGCGAATGGTACTTACGAAGATAACTTTCCTAAACGTTTTCGCAATAGCCTCTCACAATTAAAAAAAGATGGTGAGCTCTATATTACCAAAGCAGACAAGGCTAACACCATAGTTATTATGGACAAAGTGGACTACATTAGAAAGATGAACGAGCTTCTCCAGAACCCCGCCACATACAGAAAACGTAGGAAGAACCCGCAGAATGACGTCATCAAATCATTCAATGGTGGCTTGAAACGCATTCTCAAAGATCATAAGGACTTAATTCCGCTTTTCACGTCCACTTCACCTTCTCTTCCCTACCTTTACGGTCTTATTAAAGCCCACAAACCTGGCAACCCTATGCGCCCTATTATTAGCTCGGTGGGCTCTATTACCTATAAACTCTCCAAATGGCTTGACAAAGTCTTGTCCCCCATTCTCGGAACTATCTCTGATTCACATGTAAAAAATTCCATGAATCTTATTGAAAAATTGAATAATGTACGCACTGAAACCAATGATACATTGATCAGTTTTGACGTTTATTCATTGTTTACAAAAGTGCCGATTGACGATATGCTTGACTTTCTCTCCCGAGAATTACATAAGTACGACCTGCCACTACCTGCACACATCGTTTTGGAACTTATTAAGCTTTGCATCAAAGACTGTAAATGCACTTTCAATAGCGAGTATTATCAACAGGTTTGTGGGATGGCTGGGCAACCCCTTGTCGCCCCTCCTCTCCAATATTTATATGGAGGTTTTCGAAAGTACTTACATTCCGAGAATCCTGGGGGTTGGCATCCCATGGTTGCCGTACGTCGACGATATTTTGTGTATCTGGCCCATGAATCGTGACCTGAATGACTTCCTCCTTCATTTAAATGATCAAGTCCCCTCCATTAAGTTTACTTTAGAAGTGGAACAAGACAACACAATCCCGTTTTTGGATGTGCGTGTACATAGGGAAAGCCTAGGTTTTAAGTTTAGTACCTATCGGAAAAAAAAAAAAATTGTCCTATGTACACCTTTACTCTGGACATGACACCCTCATTAAGAAGGCTATATTTTCTTTAATGTTTCTCCGCGCTCTTAGGATCACCAGTCCGGAATACATCGATGCCGAATTGTAAAAAGTCAACGGTATTGGAAGTGATCTGTGCTACCCACCTGCGTTTATGGAATCTTGTCTTAACAAGGCAAAACGAACCTTTTATCGTGTGAATAATAACACTCGCACTTTGTCAAAGAATATTTTAGTACTTCCATTTTTCCCGGGCTTTTTAGGCATTGCTAATGTACTTAAACTTTTAGATATTAATGTAGTATTTTCATATAACAATATTGTGAAAAATAGAGTAAAAAATAACCCAACCAGTAATTCAGGCATTATCTGTAAAATTGGTTGTAAACAATGTGATTCCTTTTACATTAGTCAGACGGGAAAGGATTTGCACACGCGTGTAAAACAGCATCAATATTCCGTTAGAACGGGATAGTCGTCCAGTGCCCTTTTTGTCCATTTGTCAGAGTTATCTCACTGTATTGATTGGAATAATGCTTCAGTTTTGTTTCACTCTAGCAACATTGTTAATAGAAATATTCTTGAATCTGCTATTATCCAACTTACAAATAACTTTAACATGAGCCAAGGTCTTTTTCAACTTGATCCTGTTGTTTTGAATTCGTTCAGAACGGATTTAGACAAGCAGGGCAGAATGCTAAAATTTTGGTAGTTTTCCTTATAAATTTGCATGCTCCTCTTACAATTATTATTTTTAAATTTATTTTTATATTTTATTTTTTTATTGTTTTTATTTTTTTATTTTTTTGACCTATATATCATTCAGGCATTATCTATAAAATTGGTTGTAAACAATCCATGTGATCTTGTGTTGAATTCGTTCAGAACGGATTTAGACAAGAAAGGCAAAGTGCTAAAATTGGTAGTGTTCCTTACAAATTTGTATGCTCCTCCCACAATTCTTATTTTTATATTTATTATATACATATATATTTTGTGACCTATATATAGTCTCGAACTCTTTATTTACTTCAGTGTTCCTGAGGATGTCATTAGACGAAATCGCTTGAGCACCTTTCTGTGTTTCCTTTCCTTCGTGGTTTTATTAATTATATATATATATATATTCTTTTGATTTTACAAATGAGTGATAAGATTTTTTTCGATGATAAAAATTTAAAGTTACTTGATGAATCTCTAATTTTAATGTTGATTTCGATGAATATCATTATTCTTGATTAAACAGTGACAAATTCTTTAAAATTTCAGACATAGCATTTGGGGTAAAAGTTGAGTCGAAAACTTGTTACGTTAACTAAAAATAATTTATTTTAATCAAAAATTAATTTAATTTTTTGATTGAACGCATCAAATTCAAATGCTCGTCACAGTAACTTAAAAATTTTAAATATGAACGTATTTCTTTAACCTTCTAACAAAAACTGATGAATCAAAGCTGATAGAAAAATATTTTGTGAAGGTGCTCTTAAATCAATTGGAACAGTACTGAAATAATACTGAAAATGTTTGGCTCTACCATATTAATTTCAGTACTTTCGTTTTCGTATGAGCTTTAAATTAACTTTGTCTCGTGAATATTGTTACAACGTTTAATTAAATTTCAAAATCAGTGTTAACACCGATTCATGTTATTCTGTTCGCTATCACTGTCGGTTGGTGGTGGTTCCCCTTTACATTCTTCGTCTGACTGAGGACAACAGTGAGACGAGTCGCTCGCTGTCAATCTGGGATCATTGTTGGAATTTTAAATTAGTTTCTTGTCATTTCAAATTCATGGTTTCCTCCGCTTCTCATATTTATTTTAGCATACATAAAACGCTTGTTAGCTGCCATTTAGTCCCAATGAAGAAGACCGCCGTGTAACGTCGATTTATTTTGAGTCTATTGTGTTCACATTCGACCGCCCATTCTGTCGAATCTTTATAGTCTCTAAAAGGTGCTGTTTTACTTTACTGGACTGCTCCCAAGTGAGTCACGCAACTAAAAGGTCATTTAATTTTGCAAAAATTTGAAAATTATGTTGAAAAAAATTGTTAAAATCCTTAAAATATTATTTTTTCTCATCTTATAAATTTTAAAAATAATTAAATTTGAAGTTTGATGAAGAATATAAAGTATGTACAATTAATATCGTCAGATTACAAATCTAATTAGCTCTTATATTCCCTCCATACAGGCTCCATCATCGAGGAAGTTGTCAAGGATTATGTTTGCCTGTGCAACAGGCGGAACATCTTAGCTAACTTCATTTGAATTACGGGTTTATGTAGTCCTCGTAAATAGCAAAAATGCATTTATACTGATTGACGTTTAATGTAGAGAACGTTTGAGAGCGTTTAAAACCTAATCGTTACGATGACAAAGAAATACAGGTAGAGTCTAAAGTTTTGTACCATTATCTCCTAACACAAATTAAAGCTAAAAATTCCAATAACTAAACTGGAGAAAGTGGCTCTTAAGGAGGTTTCAGAATATACTATCGATATACAGGCCTACGTATGAAAAAGGTATATAATTTATTTCTTAGACGAAAATTTATGGGAACCACTCATGCCCGCAACTACGGGAGGGCGAGAGGTGGCTTCGCCACCCCTGGCAATTTTTTAGCTCCACCTGGAGCCCAGACTGCCAGCCAAGTTTGGCTAGAGGGGTGACGAGTGATCGGAAAGCAGAACTTGGTATGCTTGCCTTTGAAGCCAAATGCACGAACAGCATCAATATTAATTTATTTATGCGCAGATTTACTAAAAAACAGCGGAATTTGCAATTGCTTTAATTGCAATCGTTTAAAAGCAATTTTATATAAAGTCATGAACTAACGTATATTTTCTAAAGACAATTATTATCCGTATTAACTGTATTACAATTTTTCCCATTAAATTCTTTTCTATCTCGATATATGTATTTATTTTATTGTATACAGTATATTTACTGTAATTACATCATGTAACTGATACAATAAAAACGATTATTATTATTATTATTATTATTATTATTATTATTATTATAGTGTGTCTGACCCAGTTAGTGATCGCCGTCCCCCCCCGCCCTGTACTCCGATCCTTGTTGCGGGCCTGGAACCACTGCTTTAATACAAACCTTCCATCACGAGTGAAGCGTGTTTTTAGGGGTTGGTTAACTTCCTCGTAATAGCAAAGGTCACGTAACGGAGGGGACCTATAGCTTTACGTGGGATCCGAACCACGGGTCGCTACATCATCCGGACGGAGAGGACTGTCTCCGATCTAACTACTACCCAGATCCAATGTCACTTAATTTCGCTGATCAGTGCTACGATATGGTCACAACGTAGCGCTCATCACGACTGAAAAACGTCAAAGATTTAGAAAATATGATTTATCAGTGTTTTTCCCCACTAGTTAATTTCATGATTATTACATACAGAAATTATATTCTTTTATATTCGTACATAAGCATTTATGAATATGGGTACATTTTTAAAATCAATAAAATTCTTTACAGAGAATAATAATAATAATATAATAATAATAATAATGTGTTAAGCAATAACATTCTTCTTATAATGTACAGTAAGTATACCAGTGGTTCGCTCAAGCTCAAGGCGCCCGTATGTCATCCATTGTTCTTCTTTCGCGGAACCCCGGACGATTTTCGTCTCCCACTGGTCAACATCTAGTTTCCCCCACCCCACCACCACCCAACTTCAAAAGGAGCCCATACAGTTTCCGTATGGACATAATGAATGGCGAATGTTTCATTTCAGTTGACATTTTCGCATCTTCGGTAACGTTTGAATTTTAAATTACTTATTTTTGTTACTGACACGAAATTTAGCATCATTCTTCTTATTTTTCTTCTTCTTCTTTTTGGTCTGAAACACTTTTACATATACGACTAAAAGTAAATATAAATATTAAGAGGAAAAAGGTTTGTTTCGTGTCGCAGACCGGTATATAAATTTCGAGTGACATACGTTTGCATTTGAATGAAACTATAAATAACTTATTAAATTGCACCATACTTATAAATAAATGCAAAAATAGAAAGTATGAAATAGTTTTTCAAAGACTACTCCGTTATTACGTTTAATAATAAGAAAGTTTATGTACAATTTTGGAAAAAAGTTCGCCTAGAAACAAAATTTCTGAAAACATGAAAAATATAATTAAGTGGTAATAAATAATGATTGTCTTTTGTTCTTCACATTTAAAAAAATAAAATATTTAAGGAAAAACGGAATATTTCCAGTTAATAATTTTTTGTGTTGTTTGGAAATTTTATGTTCGTAGGCGAACTTTTTTCCAAATTTGTACGCGTGAATTAATTTTCAACGAAGGGAGCAAGTTTAATTATTATTATTATTATTATGATATACTGTTTGCATTTTTTCTGAAATATTTCGCATATATATACGTAATTCTTTTTTATTTCTTTCAGTTTTATGAACGATACTCGCGAGTTATAAGCAGTGCATTTTACCAGAAAGTATAATACCATTAAAATGTAAACTTTCAGATTTCATACCTTAGTTAGTGACATATAGTTAATCCAGTCTAACCTAACTCAGTCTAACCTAATATACTCTTTTGCAACCTAACCTAACGTTAGCGAACTAGCATAATCTAACCAAACTTAACCTATTCTAACGTACCGCATCCTTTCGTTAGATGATGTTTTGGGGATGTTTACCCTCCTTCGTGATGACATAGGTCGTGTGACGAAGGGAACCAACAGTTTTTATTTCGGATCCGAACCACGGGTCATTACATCATCTTGACGCGGAGGATGATCACCCATCCAGCTACTACCCGGACCCATTGTCATTTAACTTCGTTGATCGACGGGAAGGAAGCCGTGCTGTTTCTGCGACACGGCCACGACGTTGCCTTTTTCTCGTAATGTAATTTTCTTCACCAACTTCTCTTACCTTCTTTTAACCTCATTTTTTTAGTTTAATGGACGATATAACAACTTTTTTGACTTAAGAGTTAACAAAGAGATTTTATTTATGTTTTATTTACTAAACATGCCCAACTTGGTCTTACCTGCCCTGGAATTTTGTGTGTGTGTGTGTGTGTGTGCGAGAGAGAGAGATCACATGTATTTAATCTAACCTCGTCTAAAGTAATCTAACCTAACGTTATCATTAAATATAGTATTTGAATTTGAATTGAGCTGAATAATCTTTATTAATAATAAAATAAACACATGGGTCTTACAATTCAGAATAACAAATAATTGTGAAGCGTGACTATTTATTTTATTTATTTGGCCCTTAAGGTTTCGGCTTTACTGGGCTCTTATTAAAAATAAAACAGATAGTTATTATTAATAATACAAAAATCATGAATAAGTAGTATTAATTAAGGTATGTATTAATCTAAAGTTATCATTATCGATATAACAAATGCAAGGTCATTATTGAAGATATTATGCAAATACCATACAAAGAAATCAATATTATACACGAGAGGTTAGAAATGAACAATCACGAGTAATGTCTTCTTTAATCCTAAATTACACATGAGAAATGAATAAACAATAGTAATGTACATTAATCCTAGATTTTTATTAGTATGTCATTATTAATCGAGATTTCAACTTCGTTTTAAACGAATTTACATTCACGATATTTTTCATATCAACATTTAAATCATTCCATAGTTTCAATCCAGTGAAAATGGGTAATTTTTGAGATGAAGACAATCTAAATTGAGGTAAAACATGCTTTGATCTATTTCGGGTCTGACACGAGTTGATTTGTTGAGTTACAAAATATCTGTTTACCCATTGTAAATTAATAATTTTGTTGTTACACTCGTAAATAAAAATAAAATGAGCCAGTATGATTACATCATGTAGTTTTAGCTCTTTAAATAATGCACTAGAGCAGGGTTTCTCAACCTTTTTTTCTCTATCGCCCCCTTTTGGTTATTTTTTAAAGCAATCGTCCCCCAAAAAATTCTTAATGAAACTAAAATGACATTTTACTTACGTTGTTTATTCAATGTGACCCTTGTGCTTGATGCTTTGCTGCTAGATTCTCAATATTTGGATTGATATTTATGAGTTTTAGTCTTATGTCTCCTCGCATGCATATATCAGTTCTACTTCTTTCCTTTGTCAATATTTTATTGACTGCACTAAAGCCACATTCAACCAAATATGAAGTTGGAAAGCACAACAGTACTTTAGCCATTTCAGACCACATGTTTGGATAGAGCTGTTTAGTTGTATTTGAAAGCCACAATTCAGTCATTCCAGCTTTTTCAAATTTGTATTTGCATTCATCATTGCATTTTAGTTCAATAAGTTCCTCTTGGATGTTTTCACTGACAGATTCTATATCACAGTCAAAAGGATCCAGCATCCATGGCTTGACTTCAAAAGAAAATAAATCTGAAAATCAGCTATTCAGTTCTTCTTTCAATGACAATAAATATTCTGCGTAATTTTTAAGAGCTTGATCTGAGAGATGTCCAATTATTTCTGTTAACTCGGTCATGCTGTTGAAATGCTTCTTCTGTAAACTGGTTCGAAAAATACATAATTTTTCAGTAAAAGCTTTCAGAACACGTTTACAGTCTAGCAACGTACATAATTTGCCTTGAAGCTGAAGTGAAACTTCATTGAGCTTTCGAAAAATCCAAGCCAAAAAGTAGATGTCACATTTGTGAGTCTTTATTTCCTCTGCCAAATCTACCTCCCCTTCACTTTCCAAGAAACTAACTATTGTATCAAATAGGCTTACAAATCTGGCTAGGCAGTTTCCTTTTGAAAGCCATCGAACTTCCATGTGCAAAATAAGTCTAATGTGCTGCTCTTCGTTATCAATGCAAAACTTCCGAAAAAGTCAGTCATACTTGCTGTGAGATTTAATTTTATTAACTGTTTTAATAACTATTGCCAATGATTCATAAAGAACTGGACTAATATTTTTGGCCACTAAATGATGGCGGTATATGACACAATGCACTGTAAGAATCGAAGGACATACATTTTTTAAGTGGGCAATAAATCCCTTATGTTTTCCCACCATGGATGGAGCGCCATCAGTTGCGCAGGATACTAAGTTTTCAAAGGGTACTTGTTTTTCATCAAACCAAGATCTCAAAGCCTCAAAAATGGATGATCCAGTTGTGTCAGTTTCCAAAGATTTTACAAACAACATTTCTTCACACAGTTTGTAGTCTTCATCTATAAAACGGACGTATGCCATAAGAATAGCTCTACTATTACTAACCATTGATTCATCAATTTGAATTGAGAATTTTCTGCTTTTTATTTTTTCAACTAGCTGGGTTTCTACATCAGATGACATTTCATCAATTCTTCTCCGAATCGAATCATTGCTCAATGGTAATGCTTTTAAAACACTTGATGAATCTTGATGCAACACAGTTTTCATGAGAATTTCAAGGCAGGCCGTATAATATTTTCAGCAACTGTATGCGCACTTCCAGTTTTTGCAATGATTTGTGCAATTTCATAAGACGCAATCATTCCATTTGCATTTGTTTGTGTACTTTTTCTAAATGAAGAAGGAACAGTTTTTCGTTGTTCAAAATTCTTTTTAAAATTTTTGAAATAATCAATGGGTTTGTCCATTTTATCAGGATGTTTTCTTTTTAAATGCTCTAAAAGTCTTGATGGCTTCATAGCTTCATTTGAAAATGAGCTGTTACATATAAGAAACATAGGCTGTCTTCGATCAAATGGGCTTTCAACAAAGCCATAAGACAAATACTCCTCCAGATACTGTCTACACTTCTTCTTTTCAGCAGCCATGATTAATGATGGGAGGGATATGAAAATATAATAAACAAGTAATGCTTTGTTCACTTTGAAAGTAGGTCATTCAATTATTATCACAACACCATTAAACACCATTAAACCTCAGAATATCACCATGAGAATTAAGTAACACCCGCCCACTACAATTGCTGTTCAAAGAGTGCCAGACGCTAAGGCTAAGCTAAGCAGCTGCCACTACCCGTATACAAAACGCAACATGTTTAAAACATGTTTATGTCAAACAGACGAAGGGACATGAATTTGGAATAAATAAGTTTATTAAAATACAAATTTGTATATTTTAATTTATGAATAATGTTTATAGAAAGATAATTTTTTTTTAAGAAAAATCCATTTGTATGTGACAATCTATCGCCCCTCTCAGCTCAACGTTTGCCCCCTTGGGGGCGATATCGCCCCCGTTGAGAATGACTGCACTAGAGTGATCAAGAAAATCAGCATCAGATAATAACCATATTGGGCTTTTGGGATGAAAAAGATACAGTGTAGCAAATACACGTATTCAAATACACGTAAAGGGTTAAAGCGTTGTTAGCGGAGTTTCCCCAAACAAGGGTGCAGTACCTTATATAAGGAAGAACAAGAGTATGATAAAGAGATAATAAAACCTGTTTTAGGGACTACATTTAAATATTATAGCAATGCTCCTTGAAATCTTTTTCGAGATATAATTTACATGATCACTCCATTGCAAATTCTTATCTAGCATTACACCAAGAAATTTTGTTACAGTACAGTCCTTTACAGCGATTTCATCAACATTAAGTTCATCAACATAAGGCAACGTAACAACCTCAAACATAACACACAAACACCACACACAGAAGCCATAAAACAGCAGATACAACAGCTCAACACAGAAATAAACAACAAACTCAAAGAAAAACAAACAGAAACATTTAGGGAATTCATAACAACACTAAACCACTCCACAGATACATTCAGGTTATACAAGACTATAAACAGTAGGCCGGGCCGAAAATGGGAAATTTTTTATTTCTTAAAAAGTACACTATGTGAGAAGTTTCGAATTATCATCTTAACAAAATATTAAAATATCAAGCATGTGCTACCCCTGCTACCCCTAGCACATACCCCAACTTTTTTTACTTTCATATTTGCATATATTGAAATGGGAAAAATGTTATTTCTTAAAAAGTACACTATGTGAGAAGGTTTTTTTTATCACTAACAAAATGTTAAAAAATCAAGCATGTGCTACCCTACTACCCCTATCACATGCCCCTCCTCCCTTTTTTACCTTCATATTTGCATATGTTTAATGTTGTTATATGTTACATGATAAGTTGTTTGTTTAATGCTTGATATTTTTGTTTCAGATAAATAGAAATAATTTGCATTTGCTTTAATTATAATTTGAATTATCTTAAATTATAAATTACATATAATTTGATTTTACTTCTGAATATAAACTATGACTACTAGAAGCAAGTCCTCAAATGCAGCCTTTGAATATCCTACGGAATTCCCAGCAGCCATGACTCCTTCAAAAGCAGATGTTGTGAGACACTACCTTTTGTGCGCCGTCGTGAAGAAGCTAAATCAAAAGGATCAGCAACTGCTAATGATTGTTACAGGGTTGTTGTAAAAGATATTGAAGACCTTTGGATGAAATTTTCTTTTCCTACGATAACACCAAAGGTATCTATCTTAAAGTCAGTCGACTAATAGAAGAAGCCTCAAAATTGAACAAGGTGCCGTTACATCGAAGAAATGAAAGTTTTGCCTTAAAAGTAGCTCAGTATGATGAAATATTTGATATATCTTCCTGTGAATGTTATGATAAGGGAATTGATAGGAAATCTTGCAGGTCTAAGGATAAAATACCAATGGCAGAATGGGAGTCTTTTGTGGGTCAAAAACAAAGAAAAAATCAGTTAGGACCAATTGATCGTATAGCTAGTTCAACAAAGAAGAGATCTTTAGTAAGAGCCCGTCAACTAAAAGCAACTAAAGCACTAAAAGCACAAGAAGAAATGACTGAAGCCACCAATGTTTTGCCATCGGAATTTCTAGAAAATACCGAAGAAGACATGGATGTAGATTCAGAGTCAGGATGTAGATTATGAGGCCGATTTAGAATTGGCTGAGAATATTCAGAACAGGCACTCCTATGAAAAACTAGCATTAACAGCAGATCGTTATCGTGTAAGTTGTAGAGCTGCAGCTGCAATAGTCAATGAAGCTTTAAAAGATATGGGGATCTCGACATGCTCGGCAGAAAGAAATTAGAAAGAGAAAGAAATCGCATGGGTGAAACAAATACTTTTAGGTCTAAACCTGAAAATCTGAAGATGGAGTGCCTTGGATTTGATGGAAGCCCACAGTCAAAGTGTGGAAATGGCAGTGAACCTAGTAACAAAGGCATGTCAGGAAAGAATAGGATATGACAACCGTTAACAGTTTATCTTAAACTCATTAGAATCAAGGCGAAACCTGGCCAAGATGAATGGAAGGACCAATGGAATGAGTAAGAAACATATATTGTTGTACTTAATTAATTTTCCTAATACTGTACATTATTAAATAAAATATTATACGTTAATAAAGATTTATGTCATCAAAAAACCTGAATGTAGAGTAATTCGGATAAATGGAATATTCTTCAATATAGGTCAAAAAGTGAAAAATTGTACCAGGGGTAGGAGGCTTTAAACAGCGAAAATAATTTATGAGGGGGTTCCTGTGTTCCATTCAAACCCCTCACAATATGTACCTTTTCAATATAAAATTTCGACCCGGCCCAATAAACAGCATTACCCACTCTAACAGCGGCATTCATACCTCACACGCGGCTATCTGTCGCAGCCAAAATAATATCCAAACATACACACAACAAGCTAACATTCTAGTTAATCACTACGCAAAGATAAGTCACTTAAACAGAGACAACAACCACAAACACGCAGACAGACAAACAGCCAGACACAAGAAAACCTACAAACTCGACATGACCATTACACCCTTCAATACAGACCAGACTACCAAGATCATCAAAAGCATTAAGAATTCGAAGGCTACTGGACCAGACAACATATCTAACATACACCTTAAACACTTGGGCCCACAGGGAATACTAGCTCTCACAAACATCAGCACATATTCATACCAACACTTTATTATTCCTGAAATATGGAAACAAGGTAAAATTATTACACTATTCAAACCAAACAAAAATCCAACAGAACCAGCTTCCTATAGACCCATTACTTTCCTATGCACACCTTCCAAAGTAATAGAAAGACTAATCTTACAAATCACCAACCCACACATACCACTATCGCCTACTCAACAGGGATTTAGACCTCACCACTCAACCACGACATTATCACTAACCTCACGCAGCACATCATGGATGGCATCAACTCCAGACGACCAGCTCAACGTACACTATTAGCAGCAATAGACATTAGTAAAGCATTTGATGCTATCCCACGCTTCCCTCTCATAAACAAAATACTCAACACAAACATGCACAATAACACCAAAAGGTGGCTGAGCAACTATCTTTCAGGAAGATACTCACATGTCACATTTAATGGCAATCATCCAAAAACAAGCTTTTTCCGAACGGGGTCCCTCAAGGCTCTGTTCTCTCACCAACACTGTTCAACTTATACATGCATGACATTCCAACACCCATAGATAACAAGCTTACCTTATCATCATATGCAGATGACATCACTCTAACATCCACCCACAACAACATCGACACCGCTACAAATAACCTACAAACATACATAAACAGTATACAAGACTGGCTCACACACAATAGACTCAAAGTAGCGCCCACAAAATCAACCATCACCTTGCTAACAAGCAACACAAAAGAACACCAGATAACTCCACAGCTTACACTAAACAACACCAACATTCCGCATACTCACAGGACCAAAATATTTGGGGGCCACATACAACACATCATTATCTTTTGCAAACCACATTCAGGACACTAAAAACATATGTACGTCAAGACTTAACACGCTTAGGGCACTAACAGGCACAAACTTTGGACACCAGCAGGAAACAACATCACTCATATACAAACAATATATTCGCTCAGTTATGGACAATGCTAGCACATGCTGGGCACCCATTATCTCAAACACACACATAAACACCTTACAGACAATACAAAACAACGCACTTCGTATCATTACAGGATGCACTCAAACAACACCAATAGAACACTTGCACACAGAAACAAAAATACTGAAAGTTAGGGAACATTTAGACATGAGGGGAACACAATTCATGGCAGCAGCGACAACTAACCCACAACACCCTTGCCACTACATGTACAATCATGCACCGACACCTCGCACCATTAAGGTAACACCAGAGAGACATTATAACCAAATACTCCATTCCATACCACGCCCCACAGACATCACACAGTACAAAAACACATACACACACACACACACCTAACCCACAAAGCACTGACACGACTCGGTCCGAATGCGGTCCTAGGTGCGAAGCCGCCACCCATTGACAGGTCAGAGATCATCAGCCTGAGCAGATCGGATCGAGTTAACTTAGCACGATTCCGATGTGGACATCACCCCAACTTACGGACATATAAACACAGACTAGACAATTCCACAGACGACACCTGTCACCTGTGCCAGGACACACCACAAACAATTGAACACATTATGACAGACTGTACCGCTCTAGCACAACAACGAACACAACACAACATCACTAGTGCGCTGAACCTCTGGTCCATTCCGGAGAGGACGATCGGTTACCTACGTGCCGCCGGCTTGCTCGATCAGGGTGGGCTGATCGGCTAACCAACAATAACAACAACATACAGTACACATTTCTTTTATTAGTAAAATTCATGAAATTTGCTTACTGTTATTTATGAAGAGTTTATTGGTGGTCAACCATTTCATTGCACTAATAAATTCTGATTTAAATATATTCTTAGCTGAATTAACATCTTTGCAAGAAAAAGAGAGAGTTGTATCATCTGCAAACATTATGAAGTTAAGTAAATGAGATGAAAGTAGAAGGTCATTTATATATAATAAAAATAACAGTGTCATCAAGATTCAGGTTTGCCACTTATTTATACAGAGTCCAATTTTAGCGCTGAGCTTTGATTGGCGATTTCTCGGGTTACGGTTTCTATTTTAACCCATTTTAACTTTACACTCGTATGAATGTCATCCTCTGATACCCATTTACTGTAGTCATTATATCTTTTTCCATTCATATAACACCCCAGTCTATTGGTATTTTACTCGATACATCTAGAAATAACTACGTCATATTCCTATAAGCGAAGTGAAGATACTAAGGTCGGGAGTCGAATCCCGATGGTGCTGGTAAAATAATAATACGAGTTAGCGCAGTGGTCCGTATTAGTCTGTCCTGAGCGCTGTGCCAGTTTCTGGCGCTCTTCACTGATTATATACGTGAGCCTGCAACCTTAGATATTGAACATAAGTTCCATAAATTAATAACTTTAAGTACCCTTATAAGGTATAATGGTCGATCACTGGTTTTTAATTTTGTTGAAATTTGTCAGAATTTCGTCAGAAACATTTTTACACCTTAAAGTTTTCTCAGCATTTTCTAAGAAATTATACGCTCCTTTTGCGTAAAGTCACATGTTTGACGAGTGCTTTTACAGCCACATTCATAAACGTAGCTGCGGAAAAATCTCGAAACGAAAAAAATCGAAGCAGCCCCCAAAAATTACGAATTACTAATTACTCCTTTTTCTATTTTTGTGTGGGTGTTTTATTGCTTTCGATAACAACAATAAGATCTTTAACAAAAATAAGTTACTAAAAATGTGAACGTTTTTGAGACATTTTACTATTCTCATCGAAAACAATAAATATCAAAGAAAAAATGTAAAAATTACTAATTAGCAATTTTTTTATTTTAATATATTAGTGTGTGTATATATATACCGTGTGACCACAAAAATTGTCCCTGTTTTTAATCGCTTATTACTCAGTCATTATTGCAGCTTCACAAATGAAATAAAAAGCATTCGAAAGAGAACATTTTAAAGTTTTAATTTATTCTACATGTGTTCAAAGTGACGTCCCTGGACATTCTTACATTTCACACAACGGGAAAGGAAGTTATTTATTACATTTTCCAAAACGCTGCATTCAATGGACTGCACACTCTCTACCACCGCTTGCTTTAATTCTTCGATAGAGGATGGCTCTTGCCTGAATACTTTGTCCTTGACAAATCCCCAGAGAAAAATGTCCATAGGTGATA
Source organism: Bathynomus jamesi (assembly GCA_023014485.1). Lineage (NCBI taxonomy): Eukaryota > Metazoa > Arthropoda > Malacostraca > Isopoda > Cirolanidae > Bathynomus > Bathynomus jamesi. Next base: position 209,145 of record JAJOZX010001217.1, on the reverse strand, counting down.
GATCGGGAGATCTTGCGGGCCAGGGAAACTGCGAGCGATGAGAAATGAATCTTTGTTCAAAAAATCTTGTTAAACATTCCAGTGATTGCCTAGTTGTGTGGGCTGTTGCTCCGTCTTGCTGAAACCACTTGTTACTGCAGTTTTCTTGTTCAAAAACAGTGTTTAGCATTTCTACATATCTTTCTGAAGTTACTGAAAGCGGTCTCCTTGTCTCTGGGTCCTCAAAAAAGTAAGGACCATAAACCTTGCTGCTACTCAAACCACACCAGACAGTAACTTTTGGTGAATGCAGAGGTTTCTCCAAGTGTATATTTGGCTTGTTTTGTGACCAACACCGGTAATTCTGTCTGTTGATGAACCCATTGAGATAGATGTGGCATTCATCACTGAATATTATGTCACTTAATCTTATCTGGTTTTGTTCAATTATTGTTTCAATGCGTTCACAAAACATCAAACGACGCTGGTAGTCTTGTTCGCTAAGCTGTTGCAAACACATAATTTTGAATGACTTCATTCTCAAATCCAACGTGATTATTTTCCGAATGCTCTCCCGTTTGATTCCTGTCACAGCTGATAGTCGTCTCAGATTTCTTGTTGTCCGGTTCAAGCTGATTTGCGACTGAATCAATGTTTTCAGCGGTTCGCACACCTTTGCTGCGCCCAGAGTTGCCTTTATGCATGTTCTTGATTGAGCCGTGATGTTTCCATTTTGCGAAATTCCTGCGAATCGTTTTAGGATCTGTGGTCCTTTGCTGACCGTATTGTCGTCTGAAAGACCGTTGGGTGGCAACTACCGAGCCATGTTCGATCATCTCTTCTGCGATGAAAACACGTTGCATGTCCGACAAATAACCCATGATTGTGGTGGATAAAACTGTCATTTTTTTATAAGTACTGATTTCGTATCCAGGATATCGAAAAAATTAAATAAAACTTTTAAATATTCTTTTTCGAAAGCTTTTTATTTCATTTGTGAAGCTGCAATAATGACTGAGTAATAAGCGATTAAAAACAATAATAAAAGGACGTGTGTGTGTGTGTGTGTGTGTGTGTGTGTGTGTGTGTGTGTGTGTGTTGTGTGTGTGTGTTCCAGCCATAACTCCAAAATAGAAGCAGTTACAAACATGAAACTTCACACACATAGTGATTACGTCTCCAGGTTGTTGTTGTTGTTTAGCCGATCAGCCCAACCTGATCGAGCAAGCCGGCGGCACGCAGGTAACCGATCGCCCTCTCCGGAGTGGACCAGAGGTTCAGCGCACTAGTGATGTTGTGTTGTGCTCGTTGATGTGCTAGAGCGGTACAGTCTGTCATAATGTGTTCAATTGTTTGTGGTGTGTCCTGGCACAGGTGGCAGGTGTCGTCTGTGGAGATGTCTAGTCTGTGTTTATATGTCCGTAAGTTGGGGTGATGTCCATATCGGAATCGTGCTAAGTTAACTCGATCCGATCTGCTCAGGCTGGTCTCTGACCTGTCAATGGGTGGCGGCTTCGCACCTAGGACCGCATTCGGACCGAGTCGTGTCAGTGCTTTGTGGGTTAGGTGTGTGTGTGTGTATGTGTTTTCTGTACTGTGTGATGTCTGTGGGGCGTGGTATGGAATGGAGTATTTGGTTATAATGTCTCTCAGGTGTTACCTTAATGGTGCGAGGTGTCGTTGCATGATTGTACATGTAGTGGCGAGGGTGTTGTGGGTTAGTTGTCGCTGCTGCCATGAATTGTGTTCCCCTCATGTCTAAATGTTCCCTAACTTTCAGTATTTTTGTTTCTGTGTGCGGGTGTTCTATTGGTGTTGTTTGAGTGCATCCTGTAATGATACGAAGTGCGTTGTTTTGTATTGTCTGTAAGGTGTTTATGTGTGTGTTTGAGATAATCTGTGCCCAGCATGTGCTAGCATAGTCCATAACTGAGCGAATATATTGTTTGTATGTGAGTGATGTTGTTTCCTGCTGGTGTCCAAAGTTTGTGCCTGTTAGTACACTAAGCGTGTTAAGTCTTAACGTACATTTGTTTTTAATGTCCTGAATGTGGTTTGCAAAAGATAATGATGTGTTGTATGTGACCCCCAAGTATTTTGGTCCTGTGAGTGTGTGGAATGTTGGTGTTGTTTAGTGTAAGCTGTGGAGTTATCTGGTGTTCTTTTGTGTTGCTTGTTAGCAAGGTGATGGTTGAGTTTGTGGGCGCTACTTTGAGTCTATTGTGTGTGAACCAGTCTTGTATACTGTTTATGTATGTTTGTAGGTTAGTTGTAGCGGTGTCGATGTTGTTGTGGAGGATGTTAATTAGAGTGATGTCATCTGCATATGATGATAAGGTAAGCTTGTTATCTATGGGTGTTAGAATGTCATGCATGTATAAGTTGAACAGTGTTGGTGAGAGAACAGACCCTTGAGGGGCCCCGTTCGGAAAAAGCTTGTTTTTGGATGACTTGCCATTAAATGTGATATGTGAGTATCTTCCTGAAAGACAGTTGCTGAGCCACCTTTTGGTGTTATTGTGCATGTTTGTGTTAAGTATTTTATTTATGAGAGGGAAGCCGGGATAGCATCAAATGCTTTACTAATGTCTGTTGTTGCTAATAGTGTACGTTGAGCTGGTCGTCTGGAGTTGATGCCATCCATGATGTGCTGCGCGAGGTTAGTGAGTAATGTCGTGGTTGAGTGGTGAGGTCTGAAACCCTGTTGAGTAGGCGATAGTGGTATGTGTGGGTTGGTGATTTGTAAGATTAGTCTTTCTGTTCCTTTGGAAGGTGTGCATAGGAAAGTAATGGGTCTATAGGAAGCTAGTTCTGTTGGATTTTTGTTTGGTTTGAGTAGTGTAATAATTTTACCTTGTTTCCATATGTTAGGAATAATACAGTGTTGGTATGAATATGTGCTGATGTTTGTGAGAGCTAGTATTCCCTGTGGGCCCAAGTGTTTAAGGTGTATGTTAGATATGTTGTCTGGTCCAGTAACCTTCGAATTCTTAATGCTTTTGATGATCTTGGGAGTCAGGTCTGTATTGAAGGGTGTAATGGTCGTGTCGAGTCTGTAGGTTTTCTTGTGTCTGGCTGTTTGTCTGTCTGCGTGTTTGTGGTTGTTGTCTCTGTTTAAGTGACTTATCTTTGCGTAGTGATTAACTAGAATGTTAGGTTGTGTGTATATGTTGGGATATTATTTTGGCTGCGATAGATAGCCGCGAGTGAGGTGTGAATGCCACTGTTAGAGTGGGTAATGCTGTTTATAGCCTTGTATAGCCTGGATGTATCTGTGGAGTGGTTTAGTGTTGTTATGAATTCCCTAAATGTTTCTGTTTTTTTTTTCTTTGAGTTTGTTGTTTATTTCTGTGTTGAGCTGTTGTATCTGCTGTTTTATGGTTTCTGTATGTAGTGTTTGTGTGTTATGTTTGAGGTTGTTACGTTGCCTTATGAGGTGGGCTATTTCTCTAGTGTAATTTGGGTTGTATTTCCTAATGTTGCCCTCGGGTATGTATTTGTTTGCATTATTGATGATGTGATTAAATGTCTTGAGTGTTGTATTGATGTTTATGATGGGTGTGCTGTTTAATGTGGTGAATTGTTCTTCAGTCTGTATTTTGAATTGTTCCCAATCAGGTTTCTTGTAATTTCTGTAAGTGTGCCTAAGGCTGTTGGGGCAGAGTGTACAGTAGAACGTGTTGTAATTGTGATGGGCAGGTGGTCTGATGACAGTTGTTTTTCTGTTCTCCAGTGTGTATGTGCTGCTAGTGAGGGGGAACAGAACGTTATGTCTGGGGAGGAGGTTGAGTATCCTGTTTGATGTGGTATGTGTGTATGTTCTTCTGTATTGTTAAGAATGAAGAGGCTGTTTAGTTGTGTGGCTATGTTGGTGCCTCTGGTGTTGCTTTGGTTGTGCAGGTACCAACTAGTGTCTTTAGCGTTGAAGTCTCCTCCTAAGATGACATTAGTGAGAGAGGCCAGATTGTGTAACTGTGGATTTTAATTGGCTGGCACCTGAGGTGAACTATCTGGTGGGATGTAAATGTTGATTAGTGTGGTGTTGTGTTTTGCGCGTGTTTTAATGTTAACTGCCTGTGCACCAGGGTGTTAATAAATTAAATAATTAAAATTACTGGTCCCGAAGGCCCAAGCACTGCGATTAAACAACAGAAAAGAACGCAGCCATGAAAATTTTGAGCTTCACATTGTGTCAAGATTTCTGAATCTTAAGTTTTCATGACTAATTATTTGGTCAGTAAAATTATAGAAAAGAACACAGTCATGAAAATCTTGAACTTTACATATAATTGAAACTAGCGGAGACCCGGCGTTTCCGGGGTGGATGTTGAACGTATATATATATATATATATATATATATGCCCGGTTAGGTCAACTGAATGCCCGGGTAGGTCAACTGAATGCCCGGGTAGGTTAATTGAATGCTCGGTTAGGTCAACTGAGTACCCAGGTAGGTTATTGAATGCCCGGTTAGGTTAATTGTACGCCCTTGACGATTGGTTAGGTTAAGTCGTAATATTTTCGTTAGCTTATAGCGTTCAACATCCATCCCGGCAACGCCGGGTCGCTCCGCTAGTATATATATAATATATATATATATATATATATATCTTTGTCTTTCTGATCATAGACCATTAGAACTATTAATTAATTTTACCAATTTATGCGCAACACAACATAACAACAACTCCATAGGTAAGAATAATCACGTCGATTGGTCTAATATTAATATGCAACAGAGAATAAAATACAAAGACAGAACAGGTCACCTCTTTAATAATTTAGAAATTTTGCATTTTGCCTGTAGTAATCCTTGCTCAAATGATTCTCACTTTAAACTCATAGAGAGGTATTATAGTAAGATAGTATCCCTGTTAAGATAAGCAGGAAGCCCCCCCTGATAAAGTCTTATAACTATCATACTAAGATTATTCCTGGATGGAATGATTTTATTGCCCCCCTGAAGAGAGAATCGAAAGACGCCTACGATTTGTGGTGCTTTCATGGTAGACCCAGATTAGGACCAGTATACATGAATATGTGTAGAAGTAGGGGTCAGTGTAAGGCGGGCGGCCATAAGGCGATGTAAACAGGAAGAAGAGTCTATTCGAGCATCAAAAGCCTGTGAAGCTCGGAACTATCTCTGATTCACATGTAAAAAATTCCATGGATCTTACTGAAAAATTGAATAATGTACGCACTGAAACCAACGATACATTGATCAGTTTTGACGTTTGTTCATTGTTTACAAAAGTGCCAATTGACGATATGCTTGACTTTCTCTCCCGAGAATTACATAAGTACGACCTGCCACTACCTGCACACATCGTTTTGGAACTTATTAAGCTTTGCATCAAAGACTGTAAATGCACTTTCAATAGCGAGTATTATCAACAGGTTTGTGGGATGGCCATGGGCAACCCCTTGTCGCCCCTCCTCTCTAATATTTATATGGAGTTTTTCGAAATTACTTACATTCCGAGAATCCTGGGGGTTGGCATCCCATTGTTGCCGTACGTCGACGATATTTTTTGTATCTGGCCCATGAATCGTGACCTGGATGACTTCCTCCTTCAGTTAAATGATCAAGTCCACTCCATTAAGTTTACTTTAGAAGTGGAACAAGAGAACTCAATCCCGTTTTGGGATATGCGTGTACATAGGGAAAGCCCAGGTTTTAAGTTTAGTATCTATCGGAAAAAAACAAACAATTTGTCCTACGTACACTTTTACTCTGGACATGACACCCCCATTAAGAAGGCTATATTTTCTTCAGTGCTTCTCCGCGTTCTTAGGATCGCCAGTCCGGAATACATCGATGCCAAATTAGAAAGAATTAACGGTATTGGAAGTGATCTGTGCTACCCACCTGCGTTTATGGAATCTTGTTTTAACAAGGCAAAACGAACCTTCTATCGTGTGAATAATAACACTCGCACTTTGTCAAAGAATATTTTAGTACTTCCATTTTTCCAGGGCTTTTTAGGCATTGCTAATGTACTTAAACTTTTGGATATTAATGTAGTATTTTCATATAACAATATTGTGAAAATATCATAGTAAAAAATAGCCCTACCAATAATTCAGGCATTATCTATAAAATTGGTTGTAAACAATGTGATTCCTTTTACATTGGTCAGACGGGAAAGGATTTGCACACGTGTGTAAAACAGCATCAATATTCCGTTAGAACGGGACAGTCGTCCAGTGCCCTTTTTGTCCATTTGTCAGAGTTATCCCACTGTATTGATTGGAATAATGCTTCAGTTTTGTATCACTCTAGCAACATTGTTAATAGAAATATTCTTGAGTCTGCTATTATCCAACTTACAAATAACTTTAACATGAGCCAAGGTCTTTTTCAACTTGATCCTGTTGTTTTGAATTCGTTCAGAACGGATTTAGACAAGAAGGGCAGAATGCTAAAACTTTGGTAGTTTTCCGTTATATATTTGTATGCTCCTCTTACAATTTTTATTTTTCAATTTATTTTTATATATTTAAAAAAAAAAATTTGTGACCTATATATCATTCAGGCATTATCTATAAAATTGGTTGTAAACAATCCATTTGATCTTGTGTTGAATTCGTCCAGAACGAATTTAGACAAGGGCAAAATGCTAAAATTGGTAGTTTCCCTTACAAATTTGTATGCTCCTCCCACAACTTTTATTTCTATATTTATTATATATATATTTTTTTTTTTGTGACCTCTATATAGTCTCGAACTCTTTATTTACTTCAGTGTTCCTGAGGATGTCATTAGAGGAAAGCGCTTGAGCACTATTCTGTTTCCTTCCTTCGTGGTTTTATTCATCATATATATATATATATATATATAATATATATATATATAATAATTTAGGGTGATGCACAAATCATGACCATCGTGGATTTTTAGGGATACCCCCTCATTTGTTCCAATTTGTCACAAAAACACCCTGTGAGAAATTCCAGGTCAAACAAATAACATTCAGAGGTCGCGCCCGCCAATTGAAAATTTGAAAATTACAAAAAATTAGAGTAAAATCAAATTTTTTGAATTTGTTCTTATTTTTGTTGCAGGTTTGTTGCAGGTTGCAGGTTTTGTGCAGGTTTGCTGCAGGCAGAGTGGTAGGTGATGCGTATATGAGCAAATAGCGTTCAAGGAAATCGGTATCGCAGTGTGCTTGTGGCAGTGTCCAGGAGAGGTGCTATATCAGTGAGTCTCTCCGCCTCAATTTCTTTCTATTTCCTCTATCTTAATTGTGACAAAAATGAGATCAAGAAGCTCAACAGATATCTGGCTGATCGGTCAACAAATAGATAAATTGAATCAAAGTAAGCTTCCATCAAAGAAAGAAGTAATTTCCTTATTCATGAATTATAAACATATCAAGAATGAAACTGTCAGAGAAGCATTAACTTCAACCGTTAATGATGTATTGGAAGTGTGGCAGAGAGCAGGAATACCAACAACCCAGAAATGTAATGTTGTGAAGAAATTAAATAAACTGTATGATGAGTGGCAAGGGCTGAAGAAGAGCAAAGGAAAAAAATCGAAGTTTTCAATAGAGAAAGAGAATACATGGAAAGAAAAATTGGATGGACTCTTTGATATTGCGCATGCAAATGCTAACGAGTTAATAACTATTGAGGAAGATAGAGAGTTTCTACGGCTACAAAGGGAAGGTCGAAAGGGTAAAATGATGGCAGTTGATAAGGATGAAGAAAAACGTCGAAAGGAAGCTGCGAAGAGACATGAAAAAATGGATAAGAAAAGGTTACATGAATCAAGTGCATTTGATGAAACAGTTGTTCTTGCAAGCAGCAGCAGTTCCTGCAGTGATTCACCTGCATCTACGGAAGAGAAGAAGATAGGAAGTGCCTCAACATCCAAAAGAGGCCTTCCAAGAAAAAAATTCAAGATTATGAATGAAAATCTGCTTTCCTCATTGGATGTTGCTAAGATCAGCGACCGATCAGCCTCTTTAATAATATTCCAACGATCGCAAATGTTGGAAAAGATCCAGAGAATTACAATGTTAGCTACTCATCGATTCGCAGGGCAAGACAGAAATCAAGAAAGAAGTTCAGTGAAAACTTGAAAGAAGAATTTCAAGCTGACAAACCCTTGATTGTTCATTGGGATGGCAAACTCCTCGAAGACATTACCGGGAATGAGGTTGTTGATCGGTTGCCAGTCCTAATCTCTGGCAGTGGAGAAGATCAACTGCTTGGAGTGCCAAATATAGATCATGGCACAGGAAAGGATACTGCAAATGCAGTACATCAGGCGATCATTGATTGGAATCTAATAGATAAGGTAAAAGGCATGTGTTTCGATACAACTGCATCGAACACAGGTCGTAAAAAACGGAGCTTGTGTCTAATTGAACAGAAAATGGAGAAAGATTTGTTGTGGTGTCCTTGTCGACACCATATCCTTGAAATCATGTTGGAAGCAGTGGTATCCCTGCATTACAGGCTTCATCAGGCCCTGACATTCAGTTATTCAAAAGATTCAAAACAAACTGGAATAAGATTAATCTAACTTCATACGATAAATTAGAAAATTATCCACAAAAGGAAAAAGAGGAAATCATCAACTTTGCAGCAAGAAAAATCAATGAAGATCAACCTCGCGACGATACAGAGAGTTATTGGAACTGACAATCATCTTGCTTGGCGGTACTCCAACGACTGGAATAAAATTCAGGAAGCCTGGGGCTTATCATAGAGCCGTTGGATGGCGAAAGTCATTTATTCAATGAAAATCTTTATGTTCAAAAGTCAGTTCAAAATAACAGCAATAGAAAAAGAAATCTAAAAGAAATTTGTTGGTTTTCTGTTTCAATTATATTAAGCATTGGTTTTTCAGCACCCTGCGCAGCAAGTGCTCCACGAAATGATCTGAGTCTTCTCAAGAATCTTCACAGCTACAAAGCACAAATGAACAACTAGCAAATGCTGCTTTAGAAAAATTCAAGAATCATTTGTGGTATCTCTCAGAAGAATTGATCGCATTGGCTTTCTTTGATGATAAAATCAGCTTTGACACCAAAAGAAAAATGAAGGAGGCTCTTACAAAATCTTCGGAGCCAGATCCTCCAAAGAAGACACAAATAGACATCAAAACTATTGACAATAAGCAGCTTGAGATTTGTAACTGCTAACACAAAGTCCTTCTTCAGTATACTCGGATTGTCTTCAAACGTTCTTGAGCAAACCAGTAGAAGATTGGCTTCTCGATGAGAGTTATTGGGTTGCAAGAGAACGTAGTGAATCACATGAAAGTTGTTAATGATATTGCTGAAAGAGGAGTGAAATTGATTGAAGATTATAACAAATTAATTACCAATGATGAACAACAGAAGCAATATCTACTGCAAGTTGTATCAAATTATCGGAAGAAGCTTCCGGACAAAACTAAGAAAACTCTCGTATCTTTGACGCAACAGTAAAATTTACGAGTATATCCATTCTATGTATCTATTGTAAATATCTATTGTATTGTATCTGTTTTATGAACAAATGGAAAAGAGGAAGGTGGTATGATAGGCCTCGTGGGGAACTTCCACTCAAAAAAAAAGTAACGTGACGCTTGCTGTACCTCCTGGGTGTCATGGAAATCAGCAAATTTTCAAATGGCGGGCGCGACCTCCAAATATTCGAATTTTGACCCGAAATTTCCCCAGGATCATTTTTCCACCAAATTAACCAAATGAGAGGGTATCTCAAAAATTTGAAACAAAAACATTTTACTCCCCCACTTTTGCATCACCCTAATATATATATATATATAATATATATATATATATACAGGGCGTCCCAAAAAAATGTATACACACTTTAAATACTTATAAAGGCAGTGTTTATTAAAATACATTTCATTTTCAAAATGTAATAGAATCTACAGACATTATTTAATTGTTTTGTCAACGCCTGTTTTCAAACTGACGTCCGTTCTGGTCCAGGCACTGCTGATAACGCGAAGCAATGGAATCGCAAACATCACGAAACATTTCGTTTGGTATTGTGTGCATTCTCGTTCAATGGCTGCTCTCAATTCAGCGACTGTTGCAGGTTTTATAGCGTAGACTTTGTCTTTTAAGTATCCCCATAAAAAAAAGTCTAGTGGTGTGAGGTCTGGTGAACGCGGAGGGTATTCTACGAAACCCCTTCGTCCAATCCACATCCACATCGTGCCAAGTACACTCGCAATACTCCACTCTTCGGTCCGGATCATCTTCATTAATAGCATGGACTAATCTGGAATGTAACTTTTCCATTGACAGCGCTTCAAATGCGTTGGACAGACGATTCTGAAATTCCTACCTCACGACTCGCTTGCCGCACAGATTTTCTTGGACTTTGGTGATACGTTTCCAGTACTCTTTCTTGCTTTGTGGGCTTGTCGATGTCCGTGGTCTTCCGGAACGCTTCTGTGGACATTCTGAACAGTTCCATCGGCTTCAACTTATCTCTAATTCGAGTGATGGTAAGTCGCGTTGGTGGATCTGTTGAAACTCCCTCCTAAACTGTCTTTGCACTTCAACTGCGTTTTCACACTTCCAGTAGCATTTTAGAATGAATTTCCTTTGTTCAAAGCTTAGTCTGACTGCCATTATTAATTCTAATGGGTTTAACTTGGAAAGAAAGAAACATCAATTGAGCTATCAGCTGTTAAAGTGTGTATACATTTTTTTGGGACGCCCTGTATATATATATATATATATATATATATATATATATATATACATATATATATACACAGTATACCATCGTATGATTTGCAAATATTTGAACAAATGCATATAAAATAGCATAAAATAGAAGTATGTCCATATCGCTGTCAACTTTCAATAAAGCCCATTGTTATGCATGACATTCTGTGATAACAGGTTTTCCATTTTGGTGCACAAGATTCCATTACCGCATTAGGGTGTGTCAATTTTAGGGAGCAAAGTGAAATCTTTAGATTTTTAAAGACTACTAGTGACCAAATGATGCATTTTCATGTGCTAAATCGAAATATGACTTTAAAATGGAGATTTGACCACTCCTAGCTACTTATATTTCAAGTTGAAGTTTACGAAAAATCAGCAATTTTTGCAAGTATTTTTTTTTTATTGTATATAACTACATTTTACATACATTACATACAATTAAAGACATTTTGATTGTATTTCAATATTAAAACTTAGAAATATAGATAGGTTTCTAGAATTTTGCCAAGGATGCCATGTCTGCCTTGCTCTTGTTCCTGGACATGAGCTCCCTACTGGCCACCTGGACACTGATGTACGCCTCCCTCCTCTCTTGTGAGTAAACATGTTGTGCTGCTTCAGTTGTCATCCTTACACACACCTCTCTACTGACTGTGTGTGTGAGGGCCATGCAGGAACTTCCATTGGTCTATCCAGAAACTCCTTGATTGCAGCAGTGGTGAGGGAACAGGTCAGAGGAGGCTCAGTCACGCCAGAGTTCCAGTCAATAAGCTCCGAGAGTTTGGTGGCATCTGGGTTGATGTCAGGAGTCTTTCTGGGTCTGACACTGTAGTCTCCTACCTGTGTGTCCTCATCTCCTTCACCTCTGATGTCCAGTATCCTCTTCACTGCCCCCCTCCTCTCCTCTCCTCCTCCACTTCACTGCACAGCATGGCCTGGAGCACAGCCTCAGAGCGTGCATACCAGGCTGACCTCTTCACTGTAGGCATCACTATTCCTATCACCTCCTTCTTCTGACTTCTGAGCAGCTCCAGCTGGTACAATACATGCCTGGGACCCTCTACCCAGCTGTGATTTAACTTGATGTTGAACCAGTTTGGCATGTAGACTTCCACTATGAATTCCACAATTATCCTCAGATTCTTCAGGTTCCTACTAGGGTTTCTTTCCCGGGATCCCGGCTGTTTTTATTGGATTTGAAAATCCCGGGAATTGGACCAATATCCCTGGAAATCCCAGGATTTTAAAATTATTTAATTTATTTTTTGTTGATTTATTTCTTTTTTCTTTTGTTATTAGAAGGCTCTTGGGTAGAATTAAAGAAAACTGCATAATATTTACCACATTTTATTCTACTTTTCTGCTTTCTTAAATAAACACCTACTAGCATTACCAACTTAGAGCAATCTAAAAGTGGGCCCGTATGCGAAAAACTGGCCGAGGGAATGTCGCTTGCGCTGCGTATAATATAAGGAACCGAGTCTCAGTATATTATCTAGCGATCGCAGGCAACTCATCTTGCATGCAACTTCTTACTGACCAACAGACAGCGTTGCCAGACGTACGATAATTATCGCATAAATACGATAATTTTGACTTTCGTACGATGTTTTGAATTAAATATTATTTGTTTTGAATGTGGATATTGAATTTCAATTTACTACTTTTTTTTACAAAGCTGGGCTACTTTTTGTCAAATAGTTCTGGCAACTTTCTTGCAGTGTTTCCAGAAATTTTTAGCCAAATTATGTTAAACCTGCTGCTAAATTATGCTAAATCGCCTAAAATTATGCTAAACCTGTTTCCATTTTATGCTAAAAATATGCTAAATAATTATTTTAATTTTATGGGCTATTTTTAGGGAAGAAAATACACAAAAATGCTCATTTTCTTCATTTTAGTCAGTTTAGCTACTTTTATAATAAACTCTGAATCAAAAAAGAAGAAAAAATGGGTTTAAAAAAATGTGGCGAAAGATATAATTTTCAGTATTCTTTCTACATCAAAAATAAAAAGGCGTACTAATGTCACTCACTAAATCATCATAATACATGAAACCATTCTTATTTCCTGAGTACGCATGATAAATATTATGTTTAATAAAGAATAAATAGCTACCACTGATTGCTAAACTCAATTCAAGTATTACAATGCAAAAGTGGTCATCTAGGCATAAGTAATTGGTTATCCCAAGTCTAAAAGGGTATTTTATCACTGAACAATAAAAAAATTACCGTTCTCTTAAATATACAACCATTTCCTGGATTTCCCGGGATCCCGGGAATTGGCTTAATTTTTCCGGGAATTCCCGGGATTTCCCGGGATGAAGAAATCTGCATATAAAGAGAAACCCTAGTTCCTACCCTTCAGCCCATGTTTGGAAATCCACAATCTGCAGAACCTTGAAGCCGTGGTGACCCACCTACTGTGACAGACTGGCCCAATCTCCAGGAGAGCTAGACTCTGAGGTACCTCTCCCGATCTGATGGCAGTGATGATTCTGTAGCCATATGATTGGTCTGTGCTGAGGTCCTTGACTACCTCCTGACTAAGATGGGGTAGAGGAGGACCAACAGTGATCCTCGTGAAGTTTGGGTTGATCTCCAGCTCAGTGGCAGTGTCTAACATCTTCCCTAGGGGCCCAGACCACTTGTTGTTGCTCAATGTCTTGCCATCCAGTGCAGTCACCAGGTGTCTGAGACTCAGCTCCCCAGTGTGCAAGTCACAGACAATCCACACCAACTTCCTGTTAAGCTTGGCCTCCACATAATGCATTACTCCTCCCTCCCAGCCAGTATTCACATTAGTACTGTCACCTCCTATGGCCAAAAGGGTCTGATCTGCTCCTCTCTCTCTTAGCTGGATCACCCGATGATCAGCAATGACCTCAGCATGACTTCTCTCCTCTGCAGCTTCCTCTGGTACAAAATGCCACAAATATTTCCCACCTGGTTCATTGCACACTGTGTAGTGTTCTTCCTTAACGAGGCCAGGAAACTGCCTGTCACTGCCCTCAGCTTCCATCATCACTTTGATGTCATCTCTTTTCCCATCAAAGAAGATACAGGTGATACCATTTTCCCTAATCTCTTCGTCAAACTTCTTGACCAGCTCCTTAGTCAGTCTCTCCTGAGCCCTCCTCACCTTGTTGTGGTCAATCACCAGTGCTGTGTCAAACTCTGTGATAAGCCCAGCATCAATCCAGGCAGCAGTGGCAATCTCTGCAGTCTCTCTCAGCCCAGTGTGATGTCTCAAGCTAACCAGAGCTATGTTGGTGATATCTTCAGTGTTGTATTTCTTCTTCTTAGCCACAGGCAAGGAAGTTGTCGCAGCCTCTGGTATAAAGTCTTCGTCCTCCTCTCTCCTCCCTGCCTCCTCCAGTATATCTCCAGTCTCCTCCAACTCCATCTCCAACAGTGACTCCTCCCTCAACTCCTCTTCTCTCTTGGCTGACTCCACTGCATTCCTCCTCCTCTTCTCCTCGGTCTTCCTTCTCTGCTCCTGTGTCTGCAGCACTGCTTCCTGTCTCCTGGTCTCAGGGTGATCAGCTAGACCCATCTGGTGTGCCCCCACACTGCCCACCTTTTCTCTCTGACCTTTATTGACTGGTATTTTCTGCTCGCTCCTGCAGCTGCAGTCAATGTGAACCTCACTGTTGCAGACAGGGTTGCACCCAAGCTCACTGCAGCTCCTCATCACACAGTGACAGGTCAGGATGTCCACCAATTTGACCAGTTTCATCATGAACCTATCTTTGACCTCTAGCTTCACATTGCCAATGGACACCTTCACTGCCTCATCCCACAGTGCCTTCACTTTAGCCCTGATCGTGACTTCAGTGTTGATTACAGGTCCTGTGAATAGAGCGTTGGCCTTTCTCCACTGAGCCAGTAGCCCTGAAACAATGCCGTTGTTAATCAGGTCATTAACTGGGTAATTCCTCCTGTCTTCCTCACTCATCTCTCTCTTCAACAAACCATACCTCAACAGATCTCTGGCTGTGGGCAGCTCAGCAGGGGGAAGTTCCCTCCCAGTCCCCACCAAATGACTTAGGTGACAACTTGATTTGCTTCGGGTTCTGATTTCTTTCTGACTCATCCTGTGGACCTTTGAACAAAAGAAATGTCATTGAAATTTGGATAGGCCTACTGATTATGATTACATAAAATTAAGTTAATTGAAATTCTTAATATCTCCCTATAAGCTCAGATAAAAGGTTGTGTTATTATAGGTACAAGACTTAATTATTCAAAGTAATGACAATTTCATATATTTATCATATCAAAATATACAGAAAGTTTGAGTCACACATAACATTTCGAATAATTTGAATTACACAATATTTACATTACGAAGTAATCAAAATTGTCAAAAAGGAGGATAAACACATGCATTCACAATCAAAACTCCAACATTTATGACTATGTGAAACTTAGAAACCATACTGCACACCAAAAATAACCAAAGTTGACCACACATATCAATGGCACATTGATATACAAAACTACAGTCATATTTAGGTTATATTTCAAACCTTTATGATCAAATATATGTAGGTAAATGGCTTTTTTAAACAACACTAAAGATATTTCTAAGTTTGCTAGATAATATGACATCACTTGAGCATTAGTAGTTTTTGAATTGTTGACTTTACTAAAATTGACACACCCTATTACCGCATAATCTTATTCAAACATTAAAATAGAGTTAACGTTTAGTTCGTTCACGACTTTACTGAAACGCTTCTGTGGGTATATGAAATAGAGTTTTGTTCCACTGGTGTATAAAAGGACAGAATTTGCATGACCTACGTTGTGACCGCGTCGTATAACACCGCTTCCCGTTAGACCAGCATACACTACATTGTTGTTGTTGTTTAACCTCCCTCCTAACTAACATGAGAAAAGACCATGAACTATTCAGCAGTTAAAAGACATCATACAAAAAGACTAACAACATGAGTAAGGATGTCCTACGTAACGTTCAATGTAGCTTACGTTTTCGATTTAACATGTGTCAACACCTGAATGGCATTGAATTTGAACATTTATTGTCTTGTCTTCATAACAAGTAAAATATAACAGTCTATAGTGACCGAATTTTGTCACAGTATATATATATAGAGAATATATATATATATATACAGGGCCGGATCTAGAAGTTGCGAGGCCCTAGGCAGATCTAGAAATTGAGTTTATCGGTACTATACCAGCAATATTAGAATCCCGCATAGACAGAACTATGCCAGCACTTAAAAATTAAACCAAACCAAAATAATCACGCATGGAAATTGTATAAGAAATATAAATAAACCATACAAATAAGTATAAATTATAATATAAATCAAGATTTGTATCGAAAATATAAGACAATGATTTCTAAGATTTATATAATATTATAGGTAATGACTTTCGTATACAAACGTTTTTCATATGTGATGTATAAGAGATGTTGACATTTCATTTTTTATAATAGTGAGCGATCGACTTATCAGGCTAAATATTAATGCTTTAATATTTGGTTCAGATGCTCCTTGAATATTACAGCAATGCTTTTCTACTTTTCTTCGAGCTAAACTCTTCAATTAATTGAGAATAATCTAATGAATTTGTTATATCGTTTTCTATTGATAACATAGCTAATGATTACAATCTCGCTTGAGACATGGTGGAACGCAAATATGTTTTAATAAGTTTGAGACGCGAGAAACTTCTTTCAGCCGAAGCAACAGTAACTGGGATGGTTAATACTATTCGAAGTGCAACATAAACATTAGGATAAATCTCACTTAGTTTTTTTGCACTATATAAAAGGGCATTTCCGAGATCTGTTTTCTCAGTATAAACCTGCAAAGTACTTTAAGTTCTTCATAGAGTTCTAAATCATTAATATCACTTGAACAGAATGCGCAAAACGGCTTGAGCGAGGCCCCCTTTGGCGCGAGGCCCTAGGCGATCGCCTAGTTCGCCTATAGCTAAATCCGGGCCTGTATATATATATATATATACACACACCATATATATATATATATATATATATATATATATATATATATATATATTATCCTGGTTTTTGCTATAAATTCTGTCTACCTGCGCACCTTGTGTTCCTTCTTGCAAGACAATTTGAAATGGCCTTTGTGTTTACTCTTTCATGGTTAGGTTATGAAAATATTTAATTGACAGCTTTGAAAGGAAAATTCAATCAAATTCTGAGCTTCAAACGGTGTATATTTTCTTTAGTAATAATATACTTTTTAATTTGATTTGATATTCTCCTTTGCCAAAATATATTTTACGGCCGTGTATATTAGCCGAAACTGACAAACTTTAGAATTTTTCAATAAAGTGTATAAGTGAACTTACTTCTAAAAGAACGTTTATTTTTTGGTAGCAACATTGAATGAGTTTTCGACTCTTCTTAATGGAATTTATTTTCTATTTATGTGTCATAAATTTTTATTAAGAAATTTTCCATTTACTGCGTACCTGATAAATAAAATTATAAATAAAGGAATGAATAAATATAAACCATGACTAGCTATTCTTAATACTCGTATAGTTTTCGTAGAACGACGCAAACCCACAAGGAAAAATTGAAAAACAAATCTAAGGCTTTTCGAGTATTCAACAGTACACCTCGTTCCGGAATGACGAGATGTACTGTTGAATACACGAAAAAACCTTGGAATCGCTTTTCTTTTTTTCCTTCTGTGTTTGCATCATTCATTTAGTTCACTCGTTTAAATGTGAAATTCATCACTTATCGTAGAATGACGAAAAAACTGTCGCATTACTGTACCGTTCCATGACGACTACAACGCACAGTCACAGAATGTTTGAGAATGACAAAATGAGCGTCCAGTTTGTATTCTCGAGTCTGTGAGCTCTATAAACTACAAAACAAATCTTATAGTTATTTATCATTAACTAATAAAAATTGTTATCACCTTTGGTGCGCCGATATGACTAACTCCATGTTAAAATATAGTTTTCAAACAAAAACGCCTTCAATTAGAAAACTTGAGGGACAACATACATGTACATAACGAAGAGGTGATGCTATCCAACAAGCAGAGTTAATCTCGAAGGATTACTGAAGTCCCACCTTAATTTGTTCTCAAAAATAAACCAAAAATAAAAATAAAGAACACGAAAAACAAAACAAACGTAAAATTAAATTCTTTATTTTTTTCCATTTCTTTCCTAAATTGGAACAGTATATATATATATATATATCGTAAAGAACGACGCTGTATAGGAGATATTCCGCGCAAGACGAGAAAGAGAAAACAACAAATGAAAAAGAAGTACCACCTGGGAAACGAACCCGGGATCTTCCGATTGCCGGTCAGACGCGATAACCACTACACCATGGACTTCACTCTTCCAAATGCCGTAATTCATCTACATCTCGCAGAAACCAATGCCCCAAGGGGCACCTCCATGCCGTAACATTATACATTCAACTGCAAAGAACACGCAGTATAAATAACGTAAAGAACGACGCTTGTATAGGAGATATTCCGCGCAAGACGAGAAAGAGAAAACAACAAATGAAAAAATGAAGTACCACCTGGGAACCGAACCCGGGATCTTCCGATTGCCGGTCAGACGCGATAACCACTACACCATGGACTTCACTCTTCCAAATGCCGTAATTCCTCTACATACTCGCAGAAACCAATGCCCCAAGGGGGCACCTCCCGCATGCCGTAACATTATATAATACATTCAACTGCAAGAACACGCAGTATAAATACGTAAAGAACGACGCTTGTATAGGAGATATTCCGCGCAAGACGAGAAAGAGAAACAACAAATGAAAAAATGAAGTACCACCTGGGAAACGAACCCGGGATCTTCCGATTGCCGGTCAGACGCGATAACCACTACACCATGGACTTCACTCTTCCAAATGCCGTAATTCCTCTACATACTCGCAGAAACCAATGCCCCAAGGGGGCACCTCCCGCATGCCGTAACATTATATACATTCAACTGCAAAGAACACGCAGTATAAATAACGTAAAGAACGACGCTTGTATAGGAGATATTCCGCGCAAGACGAGAAAGAGAAAACAACAAATGAAAAAATGAAGTACCACCTGGGAAACGAACCGGGATCTTCCGATTGCCGGTCAGACGCGATAACCACTACACCATGGACTTCACTCTTCCAAATGCCGTAATTCCTCTACATACTCGCAGAAACCAATGCCCCAAGGGGGACCTCCCGCATGCCGTAACATTATATACATTCAACTGCAAAGAACACGCAGTATAAATAACGTAAAGAACGACGCTTGTATAGGAGATATTCCGCGCAAGACGAGAAAGAGAAAACAACAAATGAAAAAATGAAGTACCACCTGGAACGAACCCGGATCTTCCGATTGCCGGTCAGACGCGATAACCACTACACCATGGACTTCACTCTTCCAAATGCCGTAATTCCTCTACATACTCGCAGAAACCAATGCCCCAAGGGGGCACCTCCCGCATGCCGTAACATTATATACATTCACTGCAAAGAACACGCAGTATAAATAACGTAAAGAACGACGCTTGTATAGGAGATATTCCGCGCAAGACGAGAAAGAGAAAACAACAAATGAAAAAATGAAGTACCACACTGGGAAACGAACCCGGGATCTTCCGATTGCCGGTCAGACGCGATAACCACTACACCATGGACTTCACTCTTCCAAATGCCGTAATTCCTCTACATACTCGCAGAAACCAATGCCCCAAGGGGGCACCTCCCGCATGCCGTAACATTATATACATTCAACTGCAAAGAACACGCAGTATAAATAACGTAAAGAACGACGCTTGTATAGGAGATATTCCGCGCAAGACAAGAAAGAGAAAACAACAAATGAAAAAATGAGTACCACCTGGGAAACGAACCCGGGATCTTCCGATTGCCGGTCAGACGCGATAACCACTACACCATGGACTTCACTCTTCCAAATGCCGTAATTCCTCTACATACTCGCAGAAACCAATGCCCCAAGGGGGCACCTTCCGCATGCCGTAACATTATATACATTCAACTGCAAAGAACACGCAGTATAAATAACGTAAAGAACGACGCTTGTATAGGAGATATTCCGCGCAAGACGAGAAAGAGAAAAACAAATGAAAAAATGAAGTACCACCTGGGAAACGAACCCGGGATCTTCCGATTGCCGGTCAGACGCGATAACCACTACACCATGGACTTCACTCTTCCAAATGCCGTAATTCCTCTACATACTCGCAGAAACCAATGCCCCAAGGGGGCACCTTCCGCATGCCGTAACATTATATACATTCAACTGCAAAGAACACGCAGTATAAATAACGTAAAGAACGACGCTTGTATAGGAGATATTCCGCGCAAGACGAGAAAGAGAAAACAACAAATGAAAAAATGAAGTACCACCTGGGAAACGAACCCGGAATCTTCCGATTGCCGGTCAGACGCGATAACCACTACACCATGGACTTCACTCTTCCAAATGCCGTAATTCCTCTACATACTCGCAGAAACCAATGCCCCAAGGGGCACCTCCCGCATGCCGTAACATTATATACATTCAACTGCAAAGAACACGCAGTATAAATAACGTAAAGAACGACGCTTGTATAGGAGATATTCCGCGCAAGACGAGAAAGAGAAAACAACAAATGAAAAAATGAAGTACCACCTGGGAAACGAACCCGGGATCTTCCGATTGCCGGTCAGACACGATAACCACTACACCATGGACTTCACTCTTCCAAATGCCGTAATTCCTCTACATACTCGCAGAAACCAATGCCCCAAGGGGGCACCTCCCGCATGCCGTAACATTATATACATTCAACTGCAAAGAACACGCAGTATAAATAACGTAAAGAACGACGCTTGTATAGGAGATATTCCGCGCAAGACGAGAAAGAGAAAACAACAAATGAAAAAATGAAGTACCACCTGGGAAACGAACCCGGGATCTTCCGATTGCCGGTCAGACGCGATAACCACTACACCATGGACTTCACTCTTCCAAATGCCGTAATTCCTCTACATACTCGCAGAAACCAATGCCCCAAGGGGGCACCTCCCGCATGCCGTAACATTATATACATTCAACTGCAAAGAACACGCAGTATAAATAACGTAAAGAACGACGCTTGTATAGGAGATATTCCGCGCAAGACGAGAAAGAGAAAACAACAAATGAAAAAATGAAGTACCACCTTGGGGCATTGGTTTCTGCGAGTATGTAGAGGAATTACGGCATTTGGAAGAGTGAAGTCCATGGTGTAGTGGTTATCGCGTCTGACCGGCAATCGGAAGATCCCGGGTTCGGTTCCTAGGTGGTACTTCATTTTTTCATTTGTTGTTTTCTCTTTCTCGTCTTGCGCGGAATATCTCCTATACAAGCGTCGTTCTTTACGTTATTTATACTGCGTGTTCTTTGCAGTTGAATGTATATATATATATATATTTTTTTTTCTGGAATGGGTTCATTAGATTCCGCACATTTATTGACTGCATCTCGTCTATACTTTACTACGTTTGTGTGTGTGTGTGTGTGTGTGTTTGCTTACTTAAAAACTGTCAAATTATTATTTTAGAAGATGGTAAAAGGTTAGAAACAGGTACACTGAGTGCCGATAAAATTTTTCCCTGCACGTACTGTCAAGGGATTTTTCCCATTTATGCAAATAATTTATAAATAAATATCCAAGTGAAGTCCGATATTTTAAATTCCATTTCCCTTTCCCGTTGATCTACGATTGATCCTGACGACTCACTTTGATTGCTCTTCGTGGTTTGATTAACCTTGGAAATTTTTTTTTCCAAAAAATTAGAAATTATTTTTGTAAAGTTAAGAAAATCCATACACGGATATTTTTTTCTTTTCCCTTTGATGGAGCACCGATTAAAGTGAAAAATGTGACATGAAACGGAAAGATGAAAATGGTATTACAAACGAAATCCAGTTACATTAAAGAAATAAATATCTAAAAATGTTGATTCTACCGGTTAAATTACCATAGTCATTGTGATCAACATTTTGGGGTGAATTTCAAGAGCGTGTTGTCGTCAGATTACAGGCGATTTCTTTTTTTTTTCTTTTGCTTTTAGAAGCAAGCGCTTTTTATTTTCGTAATAGCGGTATTAAAGAAAGGAAGCGGCTTCCGTTAGCACAAATGGTCCCTCACTGATCATTAATGCCTTTAATATCATGTTTTCAGAAGATCATGTCACCATTTGCGATACTTTCAAACCATCTAATTCCTATTTAAAGATCTCGTTAAGGTGTCTCGTCTTTAAAGCTAAGTCGGATCCCACATCCACTGCTATCCTCTACAAAATGGATAATTTAAAAAAAATTCAAATGCTATCGGAAACAAAATAGTTGAGAGATAAATTCAAAATTAAAATCCTTTTATCCTTCTATATCGAATAAGTTTTATAGAAATTAATTTAAAAATGTAATCCGCGATCAATAATAAACATTAAGTAAAAATGTGAACGTTAATTGGAAGACAAACATTAATACGATGAACAGTGATTACAAATCATAAGGCAAGAAATAAACAAATAAAATTCGTCTAAAAATAAGAGTGAGAGGCAGCATGAAAAGTCCATTAAGAAACAAAGCAAGACCTAATTTAGTCTTCTATAGAGAAGGTGAGTCAATAGCCGTGATTTAAAATATGCGTTCCCTTTTGACAACAAAATAAGTTAAGTTACTGCTTGGCTTTCAGTGCGATTATTACTGTACGTTGAAGACGGTTGCTCAAACCTTTTATTACGTTTAATAAAGGGACATTATTTAAGTAGGTTATTATTACAACGCTTAAAACACTTTTATTAAATTATATCAAACATTTAATAGCATTTAAGTGTAGGAAACTGTAAATTATAAATAATGATAATATGCATTACGTGAGCACACACACACACACACACACACACACACAAAATATACCAGGTGATTACAAATGATCTTCCTGATTTTAAACATTTATTATGAAAAAACTAACAAAGATACTGCAAAAAGCAAGATATAAACCAAAGAATATTTAAGCGAATTTTTAGTTGTAATATTGAACACGTCAGAAATAGCCCTAAATTTAACATGTTTTGTGTTCTTATCGCTGAGAAAGTGTACGGTCCCATTCTACTGTGCTGAACAAACAATTAACGGTATCATTTACCGCGATATGCTACAGCTGTGGCTAATGCCCTAGCTGGTAGAAGACAAAGCTGATGTGGGATTTCAGCAGGATGGTGCGCCACCCCATTTCCACAATGAGGTTACAACATTCCTGAATGATCGTTGGATCGGGCGTGGGGTTCCGTTCCTTGGCCGGCTCGTTCGCCCGATCTAACCCCCCTTGACTTCTTCCTCTAGGGCTATGTCACAAATGAAGTTTTTGTTCCACCAATGGTAACAACTTTGGAACATTTGAAGGAAAGGATACGGGAGGCTGTTAGAAGAGTTCAGTATGATATGCTACAAAATGTATGGAGGGAAACAGAATACCGCTTATGATGTCTGCAGAACCACAGTTAGTGGTTCATAAATGTTTAAAATCTGGAAGATCATTTGTAATCACCCGGTATATATATATATATATCCGCGCAAGGGGGTTCTAAGCTCGTGCTCTTGAGTGCTCTTTGTGCTCGTTTGTACGTGCTTGTTCCTGGAGGTTTCACGTGCGCCCTCCCGGCCCTAGCACCCAAGGATGATGGGGCTCGACCCTGCAGTCCTTGTCATCCTTGGTCTTTTTGAACTTCGACTGTCCCCTCCACCCTTTCTTTTTCCTCTGTCTTTCCTCTCACTTTTTCCTTGTTTTTCCGCCGAGATATGCCCTTTTAAATAGAGGCGAATCGGTTCTTCCCGAACTTAAAAAAAAAAAAAAAAAAAAATATATAAATATATATATATATATATATATATATATATATATATATATATATATTAGGGTGTCTCTTATTTTCGAAGTGTTGATTTTTTTAGGTTGCGCCCCCTCAACCAGTTCCATTGGTTGAAAAAACATCACATATAAAATTTTTTTGGATTGAACAATTTTTAGAGGTCGCCCCCGCTTATTAAAGTTCATAAAATATAGCTATTATTTATGCAATTAATATTTGAAATTACTAGCAGTTGTCAAGTATACTAAACATATGTTTTTAATTAATTAATCATCATATTTATGATGAATTCAATTAAATGAATATATTAGAGATAATTGTCAAGTTTGTAGCTGAAAATATTGCTTGATAAGACAAGATCAACCTGTTTAAACATGTTTCATCAAGAATGCTCCAGATTATGTTGCAATTGTTTATTTGTCATCATTCAGTGTTCTGCTGTCATAAGTAAAAGGTGTGTAACTGTGTATCACTATACTTCTTTTTTGCTATTATCAGATAATAAACTATGTTATTTATATTTTTCACAATTATTTATACTGATTTTGTTATTAGTGTTTGAAAAAAATTTAATGAATTTAATGAAAAAATTAGAATTTATGCTCTTATACACATATTATGAAGTTTTAAACAATGTTGCTATTTGTCACAAAGAATTTAATTTAGTTCAATGGAAATTTTACCTGACATGTGTTTCATGATCTGTGTTTCTATCAGTGGCGTCACTAGAGGGGTGCGGGGGGTTTTTGTGCAGTGTTTGAGCAGAAATTTATTATTTTTTATAAAAATATCCCTGTAGTTAGTTATAACAACAAAAACATTTTTCGTAAGCCCAGCTTACATGTATCAATATACCTACAAGGCTAAAACTCTATGCTAATTTACTTTTTGAACCTTCTAATGCGCTCCGGTCAGAGCTGTCATTATTACCCAATTACAATGACGCTTCGAATCACGTGGTTTCGTCTGCACGCTCTACAAGCACGCGCTGTTGTTTTCGTTGCTGCTGGTGTTTTTATAGTCGCTGATTTTGTCAAATTTTCTGTTGTTTTAGCTACAATATTGTGGTAATTAGTATTTGTGAACCTATATCAATAACTTTTTTGAGAATGAAGTAGTAATTAAAGGAAAAGAAGGAGAAAAATAAAAAAAGGCTTCCGCTCAGTTGTTGCAGCCTCTGTCTTTATGATGTTGCAGCCTCAAATTTATGAGTATATTTCCATATGCATTTGTCTACAACTTCTACATTATTTGGGCCGTTATTGATTATGCAAACCTAATCCATTAATGTATCTCATGTAACGGTAAAGTTTAACGTTAAAATGAACATAATTTTGATGTAGTTCTTAAACGTTTTTACTTCGAATTCTATTGTTTTCTTACCGAATTTTCACTTTAACCACATGAAACTATGTAAATGTAAATACATTTAGGCTGTGCGTATGATATTGTAATTTAAAGGAGTAATTTTAATTTTGCTAGTTGTTTATGTCACTACTATTGCCATTACATTCAGTGATATACGGGAATTACGATTTACGAGTAACATTAGTACAAAAAACATTACTAAGGATTCTGTATGGTCTGGTACGGGAGGAGGTCCATGGGGGGGGGGTGACACCATGAGTTACCGCACTGGGTGACACCAACCCTAGTGACGCCACTGTTTCTATTTCCAATAAAATAGCAAAATATAAATTTCTACTACAAAAATATTTATTCCTTGTTTCTTAGATTAAAAAATAATAGGAATAATAATTGAGAAAAATACGTTAGATTTATAAAATAGACCAAATTAACTTTATGTCTACCCAAATTTTCTTTTTTTTGTAATTAAAAAAGTCAAAACAGTGATTTAGCCCTGCTCTACAAAACCATAACACTACATTAATATTTTGTTTTCTTATTTTGCAGATGAATACAAGAAGACCATTCTATTTGCTCGGATCTACAGTAGATGATATTAAAGGCTCAAAGCTGCCCCCATATAGGCAAGCTTTTGGTTATTTTATGCACCTCCACAGAGAGAAAAACATGACAATCCGCGATGCTCTGCGTCAATCTATTCGAGCCACAATAGTTATCTGGGATAAGGCCAATATTCCTACTCAGCAGGAACCTCGTTCCATGAAGAAGTTAGAGAATTTCTTTAACGAATGGACTTGCTTAAAGAAGCATGCTTCCAGAACAAGCCAGAGCCATAAAACCAAGGAGGCTGATTTTGTAGAGCGATTGGAAGATCTTTGACATCGCCCATGGAGACGCTGAGAAACTGATCAATAATCGTGAGGACTGGGAGTTCCTTCACCTGCAAAGACAAAAAGGTCGTCCTGGCTCAATCGGTGGTGTGGACACTGTACATCTTCACCGCACAAAAAATGCAGTCAAGCGGTTGGAAGCTGAGGCAGAGAGAAAAGAGAGTCAGAATCTTGATGGAGGCGTCTACTAGTCAAGTTGTACTGGCTTCTTCCACATCTTCCAGCAACACTGATGAAAGTGAGAATGAGGAGGAGGAGCCCAAAGGAGCTTGTGCTTTACCAAAATCTAAGAAAAAAACGAGGCATGAAAAACATCATGACTATTCAGATGTCTGCTGCCCTGGATCGTACACAAATTTCCTCTAGAAAGGCAACATTTATCCTCGCAGAGGCAGCTAAAAGCTTTGGTTTGGACGCTTCAGATTACAACATAAACCAACATTCTATCCATCGCCTTCGAAATAAGAACCGAGCTCGTCATGCTAAAGAACTTAAGGAGCATTTCCATGGAGAATGTTCTATGACAGCCACTGGGATGGCAAGATGATGGAGGACCTCACCTCGCACAAGCATATTGATCGTCTCCCAGTACTTGTGTCAAGACCTGGTGTTGAACAGCTGCTTGGTGTCCCCAAAATCCCAAACTCAACTGGAGAAGCACAAGCTGAAGCCGTCTTTAACTGCCTGAATGAATGGGGAATTACAGAGAGAGTAAAAGCAATTTGTTTCGATACAACAGCTTCAAACACGGGTCAATATAGTGGAGCCTGTGCTCTCATCGAAGCAAAATTGGGACATGATGTTTTGTACTTGCCTTGTAGACACCATGTTTTAGATTTATTGTTGGGAGCTGCATTTGAAGCAACATTGGGATCTACATCAACTGGTCCAGAGATATTGATCTTTAAGCGTTTTCGTGACAATTGGACTTCTGTTGATCAAAGCCAGTTCCAAACAGGTGAGACAGACACGATTACTAAAGAAGCAATTATCCAGTCTAAAACTGAACTAATTCAGTTTGCTAGATCCCAGGCACCTATGCTACGGGATGACTATCAAGAACTTTTGGATCTGTCCATCATCTTTCTTGGAGGTGTCCCCAATAAAGGCATCAAGTTTCGTGCACCAGGTGCCATGCATCGAGCTCGCTGGATGTCCAAAGCGCTCTATTCTATCAAGATGTGGCTTTTTCGAAACCAGTTCAAGATGACTAAGACTGAAGAACGAGGAATTCGAGATCTTTCCCTTTTTTCTGTTCTCATCTATATGAAGGCTTGGACAACATCCTCACTCCCTATTGAAACCCCATTTAATGACTGGCTCCTTATGAGGTCATTGATTAATTATCCTAACAAAAGATTTCTGATGCAACTAAAAAAAAGCTCTCTAACCACTTATGGTACCTGTCTGAAGAAGCAGTTGGTCTTGCTTTCTTTGATGAGCGAATTACTACAGATGTAAAGAAACGCATGGTAAAGGCATTAGAAGATGAGTCCACTGATAGACCACCCAAGCGTCCTCGGATTCCTGAATCGACCTTCTGCTCTGGTGAAGGACTACACCAACTTGTTACAAGAAATACTAGAGAATTCTTTACTAAGCTGAATTTGCCAGAAGGATTTCTGAACAAGGCACCCAGCACTTGGACATCGAACTGTGAATATTTAAGGGCCAGAGCTATTGTTGCAGCTCTATCTGTTGTAAATGACCGGGCAGAGAACGTGCAGTAGCTTTAGTTCAAGAGCTGAATAAGAAATTGACAGTGGGGGAAGAGCAGCTCCAGTTCCTGCTCCAAATTGTTGCAAAACACCGCCAGAGTCACCAGTTCCATCAAAAACTGTTCTCAAAAAATAACCATCAATGAGGTCGCACCTTAAAATACACCATATTGTATAATCATTGTATATTAAATAAATGTTGTATAAGGAAATAATGCTAATTAAAGTAATTAAAGTATGTAAATAGCACTGGCATTTTGAATTTATCTCTATATAATAAACTAATGTTTTTTTTTTGTAGCAATGCTTCATTGCTGATTGTATATAAAAAAAGAGCCAGGAAGGATTTTGGATAGGAGAAAAAGGATTGGGATAAAGAAGGATTGAGGACCAAAGGATGGATTATAACAACATCAAGGATAGGTTAGAAAAGGATCAATGATAAATAAGAAGGCCTATACTTATAAAAACGAATCAAACTAAAAAAAGAAGGAAGGAATTATGTGTATAATGAGCATAATCATATGTCAGGAGCTATTATGCCATGGTCACCATTTTTATTAGCCGGGGGCGACCCCTAAATATGAGCCAATGTGTGTCAAACTTTCAAGTTTTAGTTTTTATGCTAAATGGAACTATTTTAGGGGGCGCAGATAAAATAATTCAACATTTCAATTTTTGACTACCCAATAAGAGACACCCTAATATATATAATATATATATAATATATATATATATAATGCAAAGTTGTGGAAATAAATCAGAAAATATAATTTTCAAAAGACTCCAAAATTATTAATTAGTAACTACTAATTAGTAATTTCGGGGCATAATTTTTAATTTTATTTTTTATATATTATTTTTTGGGGGAAGAGGTCATTTGTTTCCTTAAGTGTCCATTCACCATCCAGTAAATCCGTCAAAAACCTACTACACAATGAAACAACAGTTAAAGCAATAATAAAGCTAAAACGCATCTTCAGATATAAGAATGAAAGCCAGGCTATAAAGCAAAAATCAGTAACATTTTTAACAGCAACTACGCGCTCTATCATTTCGAATATACGCACACTCGGCTTACTGATACGACTAAATAATTAAATTGACTATGAAAATCATGAAGGCCTAGTGATGAGACTTTTCTTTTTTAGGTTCCTTAAAACAAACGGTTTTTTGCCAAAAACACATCGACCCCCTGTTTTTTTGGTTTTTAAATGTTGCTTAAAAGTACAGTAATTACTGCTGCATACTGCGTGTATGTACAGCACAATATACAATTAATATCCCTAGCGACATTTTTTAATTGCATATCAATAAGTACGTTAATATAGCCTACCATGGTATGCTTCAGATTTTTATTATGATATACTTTCCTGTCCTTGAGTGCTACTAACTATTACAACGAGTTGAAAACACTGTATTATATATCCTCACAAACACTTTTTCTTAATCTGCGGGTCGACTCACGTAATGTTACAGTTTTACAGTTGAAATTATTTTCTGTTGGTCGTAATCATATTAATTGTTAATCTGTCTTTCAATGATAAACCTGTGCCTACTTTGCATTTGTTAATCTTCTTATATTCGGTTGAATATAGACAAAGTAATACATAGACAGTCAATTTCAATGCTTTGGTTTAATTGCAACAATTGATGAGAAGCTAAACTTGTATAAGTATGAGGATGGAAGTAGAATTAAAACTTTCAATGTTTTAGACACCAGTTCTGCACACTCAATTTTCCGTACTATCCAAAATGTGCGCTAGTCTTCTGACGGGAATCACAATTGTTGGGTCTCGTTAGGAGAATGTTCAGTCAACTTATCACGCGGGTTTCCCGCAAGTTCGGCAGACATTCCACTCCAGCCGTTTTTATACTACAGGGTGTTTATAAAGTCCCTATCTATTTCAGTGAAAACGTAGCAAAAAAGGGTAAAATTCAATAACAATATAATAGAAGGCATACATTTAATGAATACTTAAGCATATGATTCTACATGAGCACCATTAGTATCTCTACAGAGTTCGAATCTGTCAGCAGTATTGCGGAACACATTTTGGAGCATGACGGGTTATTTTTGTAACTGCTGTTACGATACGAGCACGTAAATGTCCCAGTTTCATTCATATGGCATTTTAAACACCGTCGTCTTTCAACAAGATGGGGCACCTTGTCATTACGCAAACATTGTTCAGGAGTACCTAAATGAACGATTTCCAAATCGGTGGATTGGACGTGGAGGCAACAGGCCCTGGGCGGCTCGATCTACTGACCTAACGCCTTTGGATTTCTTTACATGGAGCTTTATCAAATCAAACATCTATCAAACGAGGGTTACAGATCTGCAAGATTTACGTGTTCGTATCGTAACAGCAGTTACAAAAATAACCCCTGTCATGCTCCAAAATGTGTTCCGCAATGCTGCTGACAGATTCGAACTCTGTAGAGATACTGATGGTGCTCATATAGAATCATATGCTTAAGTATTCATTAAATGTATGCCTTCTAATATTGTTATTGAATTTTCCCCTTTTTGCTACGTTTTCACTGAAATAGATAGGGACTTTATAAACACCCTGTACATCACTATTTAGGGAAGGGGGGAGTCGCAATTTTTTTTATGTCAAAAAGGGGTCACCAGCACAAAAAAGACTGAGAAACACCGCTCTATGGCCTAGGCCTAACATTAATTAATATAAAATCTTTATTTTTTATAACATTTAGCAGTTATTTCATTGTCTTTATCCACAGTTTTTATTTGAAATCTAAAAGAATCTGAAAAAATTATTAATCCTGTGCTATAGCCTCTGGAGGTGTAACTAAATAAAAGGAAGTCTATTTTATGTATTTTAAATGTTTTATATATTTTTGCAATATATAAAATGTAATTTATTGAAACTGTATATTAATTTCTTTGTAAGCGCATTTTCCGTTGGATAAGGTAAAAAGGAAACGTAAAACAAAGCAAAATACGAAACCTTTATTTTCCTCTGCAACACTATTAAAATCCAAAAAGGAAAAGTCCACGAAGGAAAGGAATTTTCCAGCACGAATAGTCAGCCGGGTACACAATGAAATCAACACGCAATTCATAAACATATTCCAGTCTATACTCATATCAGTGCTATCATATCAGTCTAAAGATTTTAATGTTTCGGAAGTTAAAGAATTAAAATGCAGGAATTTATATTAATTTATAATTTTTTGGAACTTTTTTCCGATTATTAAAATTTTGAAGGATGCCTTTCGAGGATAAGATCTGATCACTTACTTAATTCGAGAATTTTTGTTCAAAATGAGAATTTTCGAAGGGGCAAATTAATTATTAATAAATGCTTCGATAATATTTGATAAGATCAAAAAATGCGTTTTTAGAATCTTCTTTACTGACGATGTATAGTGATGTTGATGGATTCCTCGGTATCAATCATTATTTTCAGCTATGCTTCTGCTGTTATGCTGTTACATTAGGAATATATATATATATATATATATATATATATATATATATATATATATATATATATATATATATGCACTAAAATCAAAATAACACGTGATCTTATTAATAAGCAAACAACCACAGGGAAAAGGAAACACAAAGTCCGAGCGCTTTCGTGATATATTCACATTATCACATTATTTGTTCCTCCTTGATAATGTGAATATATCACGAAAGCGCTCGAACTTTGTGTTTCCTTTTCCCTGTGGTTGTTTGCTTTTATATATATATATAATATATATATATATATATATTATATATATATATATATAATGTTGAGCTAAAATGTGTCTGTGTCTCTGTGTGTGTGTGTCTGTGTGTCTGTTCGCTTTCTTTGGAACCATGCACAGACTAAACGGCACATCGGAAAATTCTGCAACCACCACCAACTGATAGCAAAGATAAGTCACTTAAACAGAGCTAACAACCAGAAACACGCAGACAGACGAACAGCCAGGCACAAGAAAACCTACAGACTCGACACGACCATTACACCCTTCAATACAGACCAGACGACCAGACCACCAAGATCATCAAAAACATTAAAAATTCGAAGGCTACTGGACCAGACAACATATCTAACGTACACCTTAAACACTTGGGCCCACAGGGAATACTAGCTCTCACAAACATCAGCATCAGTCGTGAAAAAGTCGTGGGAAAAAAGGAATTAAGTCGGTCGAAGAGCGGACAGATAAGTGCCATTTAATACTTTTTCTTTAACAGATCTTTCGTCGGTAGCTTAATTATATATCCATTTAGAATAAAATTGTTACAAGAAACTGTTTCTGCGTTTCAAGAACATTTTTGCCGGTTTTCGCAGGTGACGGCACAATAAGCACGGGGTATACCTACGTTGTAATTTATTAATTTCCAAACGCTTGTTTTTTGTTTTTGTATGTTTTTTAACTAATTAAAAGCATGGCACCCCCGTCAAGTACTTGCAGTCGCTGTGAAGGGAAATTTTCCGCTTACGCGTTTACAATGGCTAATAATAATGAACAGTTAGTTTGCAGATGGTGCTCAAGCATGGAAGTGCTGAGGAGCGAGTTAGAACGTGAGAGGGAGGTGAGGGTGAGGCTTGAAGAAACCGTGATGCTCCTGACGGCAAAATTAGAATCCCTTGAGACTCCAGTTACGACCCCTCCTGCCTCAGTTTCTACTAATAATATAAATAGTACTAATAGCTCTCTCACTTCCCCTAGTTCCCAACCCTTCGTTCGAGTGCGAAATGGAGCCCCATTGATAAAAGCAAAGACTTGTCTACCAGTAATAACAAGCAATAAGTTTTCTGTTTTAGGTTTCGAAGATGCTGATGAACCGGAAATACGACTCCTTGGCGATTCCATTGTTCGAGGGCAGCTCGAGGAATTCTGTGAGAGAAACCCTCGTCGTAGGCGCCGTTACTGCTACCCTGGGGCAAGGGTGGAGGATATAACTAATAGTGTTGACCATTTTACAGACGGTACCGCCGAGGACACAACGTATGTTATTCATGTCGGTACTAATAACGTTTTAAATTCTAGATCGGAAGAACTGCTGGCTAGGTACAGGACTTATTAGAGCGACTAAAGGAGAAAACTAATAAGATTGTTTCAACAGGTATACTTGTTCGAATTATCCAACGTAACGATTTCTACAGCAAGGCGACCTATATTAACAATAACCTAAAGTCTCTTTGCCAACAGGAAGGAGTGCATTTTGCGAATTTTTGGAACAGTTTCTACGGCAGGAGGGACTTGTTCCTCGGAGATGGACTTCATCTTAATGACGTTGGAGCTGCGCGTTTAGGAAGACTGTTTCATAATACTGTCTCTTCTTTTCAGGCTGCCGTAACTCGAACGGTCCCAGCGTAAATTCCACAAATTTCCCCTGCGCTCGCGAAGGTGTCGCAATTACAAACAATTTGAAGGTTCTATCCTTAAATCGTGGCTTAGCACTGAAACACGTGACTTTGTAGGGGAGTATCAAATTAAAGGTTATAGACTTTTTGTTAGAAACAGAATAGGTAGGCGACGAGGCGGTGTTATGTTGTATATCAAAGATAATATTGCGAACGTTATAGAAGTAAAGCACTCAATTCCAGAACCGATAGATTCGACTATAGCAGAACTTAAATTAAACGATTTCAAACTTCTTGTTGCGGTTATATATAGGCCCCCTAATCAAACAGCTGATACGGACGAAGCGTTATATCGTGAACTAAAGAGAATAATCGGTAGTGAGCAGGCTTTAGTTATGGGTGACTTTCATTGAGCCAACGTGAATTACGATACAATGCAGGGAGACGCGGAAGGTAATCGTTTAGTTAATTTTCTCGAGGATAGCTTTCTTATTCAAAAGGTTGGTGAACCTACGAGGTTGGACAGTATTTTAGATTTAGTAATAACTACGGATGATAGGCTAATTACTGATCTTCAAGTAATAGAACCGTTAAGCAATAGCGATCACAATATGGTAGAGTTTGTCCTCTCAGTAAGTCACTCGAAACCAACTAACTTGACTAAAATTCCTAACTTCCAGCACGCATACTTTAGTAAATTTCGAAATAAATTGTCACACGTCAATTTGGAAAACGTAATGGGGAACTCCAACGCAAAACAAATGTGGGGATCGGTCGAAACGGTATTTAGGACTATAAATGAGGAATGTGTACCGTACAAAATTAAGCGTGCGACAGTAAACAACAAGCCCTTGTGGTTTACTTCTAGAGTAGGAGACATTATAAAGAGTAGAGATAGGGCTTATAGGCTACATAAATGCGATAAAGACAATTTGTGGTTACGAAACAACTACATATCTCCAAGGCGTGAAGCGAAAAGTGCAATAAAAAAGTCAAAGCGCGAATTTGAAATCTCCATAGCTCGTGACGGTAAAGAAAACCCCAAGCGATTCTTTCAATACGTCAATAATAGAAATCCAGTAGAAAGTGTCTTGCGGCCTTTGAAAAATGTAAACGGAGATCTAGTTTCTGAAAACAAGGAAATGGCTACCTTGCTAAACAAATTTTTTACGTCAGTTTTTACTATAGAGGATGTAACGAATATCCCTACGGTCATAGACATAATACCTTTTGATAATGGTAATATTTTGGATAATATCGTGGTTAGTGAAGGGGAGGTAATGCACTATATTGATAAATGAAAGCGCGTAAACCACCGGGGCCGGATTCCATATATCCCATACAACTAAAAGAATTAAAAGATAGCATTGTTGTGCCGCTGACAAAGATTTTTAATGCGTCTATTTCTGAGGGGTCCGTAGCAGATAATTTCAAGTTAGCAAACGTAACACCTATCTTTAAGAAAGGCGATAAAGGTGCGGCGGGAAATTATAGGCCAATCAGTTTAACGCCTGTTGTAGGTAAGCTAATGGAATCAATAATTAGGGATCGTATAGTCGAACACTTAGAAGTGCATAAACTAGTTAGAAATACGCAGGACGGTTTTAGGCGAAACAAATCTTGCTTAACTAATCTTTTAGAATTTTTCCAAAGCGTGGTTGACGTTTACGATAGACATCGGGCGGTTGATGTAGTGTATTTAGATTTTCAAAAAGCGTTTGACACCGTGCCGCACAAAAGACTCATTGAAAAAACTAAGGCTCATGGAATCAGGGGTGTAGTAATAAATTGGATAGAAGAGTGGTTGCGAGGTAGGAAACAGAGGGTGGTCGTTGATGGAGCGGAGTCGTGTTGGGCTAATGTAGCGAGTGGCGTTCCTCAGGGTTCTGTATTGGGCCCCTTGCTTTTTCTTATATATATTAACGATTTAGATGTCGGCCTAGTCAGCACAGTTTCAAAGTTTGCGGATGAAACGAAGCTGGGTGGTAGGGCGATTAATGACGAAGATAGAGGTAAAATCCAGGAAGATCTGAATAAAATCGTTGATTGGTCAGTCACATGGCAAATGAGATTTAATGTTGATAAGTGCAAAATTTTGCATATAGGTTCGCGTAACGGTAATTTTGCGTATAGTATGTCAGGGAAAGATTTAACAAGCGTAGAGCAGGAAAAAGATTTAGGAGTTATAGTCACTGGTGATTTAAAAGTAGCGAAACAAAGTACAGCAGCGGTCAATAAGGCGAACAAAGTGTTAGGTTTTATAGCTCGAAATTTTGAGTACAAATCGCGCGATATTATAGTTCCTCTTTATAAATCATTAGTTAGACCCCATTTGGAGTACGCGGTCCAATTTTGGAATCCGCATATGCGCAAAGATATAGACAAAATCGAAAGAGTTCAAAGACGAGCAACTAAGATGATTCCGTCGCTTAGGTCAAAGTCGTACGAGGATAGGCTTAAGGAGTTAAAATTGACTACACTCGAGACTAGGAGGCTAAGGGGTGATCTAATCCAGGTTTTCAAAATTATGAATGGATTCGATAACGTAGATAGAGATAGCTTTTTCGAAATATCTCAGTATAATAGGACTAGAAATAATGGGTGTAAGTTGACAAGTAGAAGGTTCGAGACAGCAGTTGCGAAAAACTTTTTTACGCATAGAATAGTAAATAGCTGGAATAGTTTGCCGGTAGAAGTAATTAGTAGCATTTCTATAAACATGTTTAAAAATCGATTAGACGCATATGTTGATAGATTGGGTGTAGTAAGGTAGTAAAATTAAGGCTTGTGGTGATAGATCCCACAGCTCAACACAAGTGTTGTGGGATATAGGGAGGCAGCATCTTGGGTTAAGGGATACTCTCTGTCCTTACACACCCCATTTAAAGAGATTCCTCTGCCGAGCGGTGCCCCCCATAGTACTGTGAGGTATTGATAAACTCATGATCTTCACTTGCCGCACAAACACCTTGAAATGGGAGACCCAAAATAGGTGCACACACATTTCTACATTACTGTACAGTCTTTACAGCCACACCTACACTTTTCCTCCTAAGTATATATATTGTAATGTATATGGTTGTAAATTTTGACTTGGTCCGCAATCGATATGGACCGTGACTTATTTTTCGTTGGCAAGGTACTAGTATTGATGGATACCATAATGAAATTGACTGGATTCTTTGGATCTGATATATTTGCATGTCGGTTATAAATAGATATAGAGTGTAACATATTTGTGGATAGTAGTCTATTATGACTTGATCCTCTGGATCCAGAGATTCTATCTTTAGTTTTAAATCGATAATTAATTAGTTTTAAATCGATAATTAATTAGTTTTAAATAGATAATTAATAAGTTTTAAATTGATAATTATTTATTTTGTAAAAATTGGTCGTTGCCAATGTACAAGCAGTTGTTACATAAATTTCTTATGTTCTTGTGGTTCGGAACCCACATAAATTGTAGGTCCCCTCTGCTACCACGGAGGACATACACAATAGGGTGGATCGATTTTACATTTTTTTCGATTTCCATATTCTAATAGACTAAACCTTGCGCATGCATGAGAAAATAGCCTCTGCAAAATCTTAGCTTAATAGGTAATCATCTTCTGCCCCCGGCAGAGCGATGAAAATCATATTTTAGTAGTCAAAAACGTATTTTTAAACCCTAGCCTAGAATCATAAAATTTTGCGTGTGTGTTATTTCATGCCTAAGCAACGATATAAATGCTATGGGAAATATATAAATGCATTATTTAAGGCAAAGAGCCGATCTAAAAATATGTATAATATACATATTTTCAGATCGGCTCTTTGTCTTAAATAATGCATTTATATATTTCCCTTAGCATTTATATCGTTGCTTAGGCATGAAATAACACACACGCAAAATTGTATGACTCTAGGCTAGGGTTTAAAAATACGTTTTTGACTACTAAAATATGATTTTCATCGCTCTGCCGGGGGCAGAAGATGATTACCTATTAAGCTAAGATTTTGCAGAGGCTATTTTCTCATGCATGCGCAAGGTTTTGTCTCTATTAGAATATGGAAATCGAAAAAAATGTAAAATCGATCCACCCTAATACACAATACACAATTACGAACACAGTTAGGTAGAGCAGCCATGAGTGGATCCTAGGGTCTTTGTTGGTCTGAAACATTATAACATTATAACATTATATTCATACTAACACTGTATTATTCCTGACATATGGAAACAAGGTAAAATTATTACACTACTCAAACCAAACAAAAATCCAACAGAACCAGCTTCCTATAGACCCATTACTATGCACAGTGCACACCTTTCGAAGTAAGAGAAAGACTAATCTTACAACTCACTATCCCATACATACCACTATCGCCTACTCAACAGGGATTCAAACCTCACCACTCAACCTCGACATTACTCACTAACCTCACGCAGCACATCATGGATGGCATCAACTCCAGACAACCAGCTCAACGCACACTATTAGCAACAATAGACATTAGTAAAGCATTTGATGCTATCCCGGCTTCCCTCTCATAAACAAAATACTCAACACAAACATGCACAATAACACTAAAAGATGGCTGAGCAACTGTCTTTCAGGAAGATACTCACATGTCACATTTAATGGCAATCATCCAAAAACAAGCTTTTTCCGAACGGGGTCCCTCAAGGTTCTGTTCTCTCACCAACACTGTTCAACTTATACATGCATGACATTCCAACACCCATAGATAACAAGTTTACCTTATCATCATATGCAGATGATATCACTCTAATATCCAGCCACAACAACATCGACACCGCTACAAATAACCTACAAACATACATAAACAGTATACAAGACTGGCTCACACACAATAGACTCAAAGTAGCTCCCACAAAATCAACCATCACCTTGCTTACAAGCAATACAAAAGAACACCAGATAACTTCACAGCTTACACTAAACAACACCAGCATTCCACACACTTACATGACCAAAATACTTGGGGTCACATACAACACATCATTATCTTTTGCAAACCACATTCAGGACATTAAAAACAACTGCACGTCAAGACTTAACACGCTTAGGGCACTAACAGGCACAAACTTTGGACACCAGCAGAAAACAACATCACTCATATACAAACAATATATTCGCTCAGTTATGGACTATGCTAGCATTGCTGGGCACCCATTATCTCAAACACACACATAAACACCTTACAGGCAATACAAAACAACGCACTTCGTATCATCACAGGATGTACTCAAACAACACCAATAGAACACTTGCACACAGAAACAAAAATACTGAAAGCTAGGGAACATTTAGAATGAGGGGAACACAATTCATGGCAGCAGCGATAACGAACCCACAACACCCATGCCACTACATGTACAATCATGCGCCGACACCTCGCACCATTAAGGTAACACCAGAGAGACATTATAACCAAATACTCCATTCCATACCACGCCCCACAGACATCACACAGTACAGAAAACACATACACACACACCTAACCCACAAAGCACTGACACGACTCGGTCCGAATGCGGTCCTAGGTGCGAAGCCGCCACCCATTGACAGGTCAGAGATCAGACTGAGCAGATCGGATCGAATTAACTTAGCACGATTCCGATGTGGACATCACCCCAACTTACGGACATGTAAACACAGACTAGACAACTTCACAGACGACACTTGCCACCTGTGCCAGGACACACCACAAACAATTGAACACATTATGACAGACTGTACCGCTCTAGCACAACAACGAACACAACACAACATCACTAGTGCGCTGAACCTCTGGTCCACTCCGGAGAGGGAGATCGGTTACCTGCGTGCCGCCGGCTTGCTCGATCAGGTTGGGCTGATCGGCTAAACAACAACAACAATTGATAGCCTATGAGCTGCCGATGTGCTCTGTCAAGTTTCCCGGTCCTAGGTTACAATTACAGGGTCCGAAGGCCCCAGCACCGCGATAAAACTACAGAAAAGAACGCAGCTGTGCCAATCTTGAGCTTCATATTGTGACATATACTGCTACCCGCCCTCAGGGCGGGTAGCAGTATATGTCACAGTGCTACCCGCCCGGGGGTAGTGGGGGAGTGGGTGGGGTAATTGGGGGATTGGGGGTGGAGGTAATGTGGAGAGGGGTGGGGGTAATGGGGGTAATGCCGTTTTTTACTTTTGTGTTTGGGGGTAATGGGGGAGGGGGGAGTAATGGGGAGAGGGGTCGGGGTGATGGGGGTAATGGCGTTTTTTGTAATTTTGTAGCTGGATCACAGTGCTACCCGCCCGGAGGGCCATGTTGTACAATGGTCGCGAGCGATAGGGAGCTACCGCTTGTACGGGGCTCCAATAAACCTTAGCCCCCCCCCCCGGCCCGTGGCCTAAACCATTAGAGGTACAGTAAAACTAAACATACCTTACAAAAGAGAATTTAATCCTGCATTTTATGAGAAACAATTAAAACTTGATGTTCCCGCCATTGGCTTACAAGACAGCCTGAATTCGCTTTGGGTAGCTTGCCAAAAGTGACGTGAATAGATCTTGATCGTTACGCAAATTTGCTGAAACAGTTTCAATGTGTTGCGTCATTGTATCCTTCGAAAATCGATTTGCTGCAGGTTCTTGAAACAACAGACATTCAACCTTGTCCTTTATAACTGATGCAATGTGTTCACAGACGTTCAGGTCAGGAGAATTTCCTGGCCATTCTTCATTTCCAAAGAAATCGATCTCATGGTTCCGCAACAACTGTTGAGTGGCTAATGTCTTAAAGCAGGGGGCCTTATCGTGAAGAAGTGTGACATGATCGACATCCATAACATTGTTTGGGTTTCTTAGAAAAGGAATGATATGCTGGGATAGAATAATATCACGAAAATACTGTCCATCCCAACTCTGACCATTTCGCTTCAGCAACCACATGAGCTTCTTTGCAGTGAACAAAACAAACACACCAACACAGTCTGGACTTTTTAATAATTCGCGATAATGTTCATTTTCATCGATTTCATCTAGTGTTGTGGCCCACACTCGATCATTTTGGTAGTTAGGCCGACGTGTTACGTAAACAAAAAATTAATCGGAGACAGCTAAATGCATGAAATCATCCACATCCCAATCTTCAAGATAATGGGCAAACCACATTCTGTCATCGATGTTAAGTTGAGTTTTTCATGGCTTTGGAAGTTCATGCCAAGGCTTTAAACCTTGCCTATGACGGTACAGTCGAATGATCTCACCACTAACGATCTTTCCTCTCAACACTTCGATCTCTCTAGAAAGTTTAGCACAGCTGTTTTTCCGCTTACGCGTACCGCTTTCAATGATGTCCTTTGTTTCCTGAGAGAGTGGCAAATTTGGGCGCCCAGATTTGGTTGTATCCATTTCACATTCATCCAAAGTTTTATTCCAATTTCTTTTGACGAAGTCCTCACTTCTTCGCAACGTTTTGGCAACCCATGAACGTGTTATAAAGGTGGCTCCAGCATCACGAGCTTCCCGAAATGTTATTGCTCGTAGGCGATCTATCACACGTTGCCTCTCCGAATCACCAATTAATTGAGAAGCCATTATATTATCACTTTATCAGCTAGAGTAATTTTAATACCTGCATTAAATAAAGAATTTTATATATTTTTATAATCACTAAAAACTATTTCGATATAAGTAAACATGTAAGCTGCAAATGGGGGGGCTAAGGTTTTTTGGAACCCCTTATACAGGGTGTTTCAGGAGGAAAGGTCAATACTTCGGGAGGTGATAGTATCGGTCATTGTGAGAAAAAAAGTTCATATGAACATATGTCTAATTCTGAATGGTTGCGGAGATAGAGCTGTTTGAATCTACAAATACAAAAGCATTGTTAATGGTAATCAAGAAAGAGAAACCAATTAGTTTCTAACATTTAATGTTTAAACATTGGCATTTTGAATGGTATCAGATACAGAAATGACAAATTTGTTACAGTTTACAATACGTTTTCGAAAATCCCACCGTCAACCTCAATGCACTTTGCAACTCGTGTGCGAAGATCGCGTGTTGTTCGTCTGAGTTGATCTTGACGTTCCTTTATGCGGGCAGTAGCATCCAAAATGTGCGCGAACAATTCGTCTCGTGTATCCACCTTTCTTTTGTAAACTTGACTTTTCATCCACCCCAACAAACAACACTCTAATGGAGAGAGGTCTGGAGACCTTGGTGGACATTGAATAGGACCACCGCGGACCGATCCATCGACCAGGGAAAGTTTGATTTAGGTATTGCATCACCAGACGGGTAGAATGTGGAGGAGCTCCGTCATGCTGAAAGTACATACCAGCGCGTGTAGCCAAAGGAACATCCTCCAATAGTCCTGGCAATTCAGTTTGCAGAAATTCTAGGTAACTTCGTCCTGTAAGACGATTCTCTAAAGTAACAGGGCCAATCAGCTGATCACCGATGATACCGCACCACACATTGGCAGAGAAGCGATGTTGAAAATTTGTTTCCACAGTGGCATTTGGATTTTCGTCTGACCACCGATGAGAGTTACGAGTGTTGTTGATACCGTCACGGGTGAAAGTAGCTTCATCGGTGAACAGTATTAATCGAAGCAATCGGCAATTAGCATTTACCCAATGACAAAATTCCAGTCGCATAGCAGCGTCTCCTGGTTGAAGGTGTTGTACACGCTGTACATGATATGGATGCAAGCCTTCCTCACGTAATGTTCGCCATACTTTTGTGTGGTACACCGAGACGTGTAGAAATTCTTCGTGAGCTAGTAGTAGGACTACGCTCTACCAACTGAAGAATGTTTTCCACTTCATCCACATCTTGTTGACCTTCACGTTTAGATGAAATATGAGCGCTGGGAAGTGTACCAATCTCACGCAATGTGTTGAAAACCCTGGTAAACACTCTTCAATCCGGAATTCTGCGGTTTGGAAACCGTCGACGGTATTCTGCAACAGCAGCTGTTGCACTTCCATCGCAAAAACCGTAGACATACACCATATTTGCATATTCGGCATGTGTGAAGGTGTGTGGCATTCTTAACACTGCTTCAAACACCAAACAATGTCACTCACAACAGTCAGCTGTCGATTGGCTTATGTTACATGCTTACATTATAGCTTACATAGTTCAAGGTTATAGGGGAGGGAAGGGGGAGAAGAGCTGCGCGCGCATCAGATCCAAATAGCTTTATCTCCGTAACCATTGAGAATTAGACACATGTTCATATGAACTTTTTTTCTCACAATGACCGATACTATCACCTCCCGAAGTATTGCCCTTTCCTCCTGAAACACCCTGTATACTAGCGGAGAGACCCAGCGTTGCCGGGGTGGATGTTGAAGGCAACAAGCTAACGAAACTATCATGACTTAACCTAACCAATCGTCAAGGGCGTACAATTAACCTAACCAGGCATTCAAATAACCTACTCGGGCATTCAGTTGACCTACCCGGGCATTCAATTAACCTAACCTGGCATTCAAGTAACCTAACCGGGCATTCAATTGACCTAACCGGGCATTCAATTAACCTAACCTGGTATTCAGTTGACCTAACCCCTTGTCGCCCCTCCTCTCCAATATTTATATGGAGTTTTTGAAATTACTTACATTCCGAGAATCCTGGGGGTTGGCATCCCATGGTTGCGGTACGTCGACGATATTTTGTGTATCTGGCCCATGAATCGTGACCTGGATGACTTCCTCCTTCATTTAAATGGTCAAGTCCCCTCCATTAAGTTTACTTTAGAAGTGGAACAAAACAACTCAATCCCGTTTTGGGATGTGTTTGTACATAGGGAAAGCGCAGGTTTTAAGTTTAGTATCTATCGGGAAAAAACAAACAATTTGTCCTACGTACACTTTTACTCTGGACATGACCCCCATTAAGAAGGCCATATTTTCTTCAATGTTTCTCCGCGCTCTTAGGATCGCCAGTC
Source organism: Bathynomus jamesi (assembly GCA_023014485.1). NCBI lineage: Eukaryota > Metazoa > Arthropoda > Malacostraca > Isopoda > Cirolanidae > Bathynomus > Bathynomus jamesi. The sequence continues at coordinate 166,269 of JAJOZX010001217.1, read as the reverse complement.
CGGAATACATCGATGCCGAATTGGAAAACATCAACGGTATTGGAAGTGATCTGTGCTACCCACCTGCGTTTATGGAATCTTGTCTTAACAAAACAAAACGAACTTTCTATCGTGTCAAAGAATATTTTAGTACTTCCATTTTTCCCTGGCTTTTTAGGCATTGGTAATGTACTCAAACTTTTGGATATTAATGTAGTATTTTCATATAACAATATTGTGAAAAAAATCATAGTAAAAAATAGCCCTACCAATAATTCAGGCATTATCTATAAAATTGGTTGTAAACGATGTGATTCCTTTTACATTGGTCAGACGGGAAAGGATTTGCACACGCGTGTAAAACAGCATCAATGTTCCGTTAGAACGGGACAGTCGTCAAGTGCCCTTTTTGTACATTTGTCAAAGTTATCCCATTGTATTGATTGCAATAATGCTTCAGTTTTGTTTCACTCTAGCAACATTGTTAATAGAAATATTCTTGAGTCTGCTATTAATTATCCAACTTACAAATCTATACTATAATAAGAGAGCTGTCCGTCTGTCTGTCTGTCCGCCTGTCCGTCACACTTTCAGAAATTGTGAGAAAAAATGTGAGAAAAAAATTCAGAAATTGTGAAAAAAATTCAGAAATTGTATTACGGGCGGCAATGTGAAGCTCAAGATTTTCATGACTGTGTTCTTTTCTGTAGTTTAGCAATGGGGGAAGGGTGGGGGTAGGGGTAATGGGAGATGGGTGGGGTAATGGGGGATGGGTGGGGTAATGGAGAGGGGTGGGGGTAATGGGGGAGGGGGTTAGCCCCAAGTTGTATGAATGGAGGTGAGGAGGTTTTGGGAGATACCAGATTCAGAAATGTTGACACAATGTGAAGCTCAAAATTTTCACGGCTGGGTTCTTTTTTTGTAGTTTAGCCTGTCTAACCGTCAGCGAAGCGACGGGAACTGTACTAGTAACTTTAACATGAGCAAAGGTCTTTTTCAACTCGATCCCGTTGTTTTGAATTCGTTCAGAACAGATTTAGACAAGAAGGGTAGAGTGCTAAAACTTTGGTAGTTTTCCCTTATAAATTTGTATGCTCCTCTTACAATTTTTATTTTTCAATATTTTTTTAAATTTTTTGTGACCTATATATCATTCAGGCATTATCTATAAAATTGGTTCTAAACAATCCATTTGATCTTCTGTTGAATTCGGGCAAAGTGCTACAATTGGTAGTTTTTCTTACAAATTTGTATGCTCCTCCCACAATTTTTATTTCTATATATATATATATATATTTTGTAACCTATATATAGTCTTGAACTCTTTATTTACTTCAGTCATCAGTGTTCCTGAGGATGTCATTAGACGAAAGCGCTTGAGCACCACTCTGTGTTTCCTTTCCTTCGTGGTTTTATTCATAAAAAATATTTTTTCACGTTTTACTTTCGTGAAATAATTTATATATACAGTATATATACAGGCCCGGATTTAGCTATAGGCGAACTAGGCGATCGCCTAGGGCCTCGCGCCAAAGGGGGCCTCGCTCAAGCCGTTTTGCGCGCTCTGTTCAAGTGATATTAATGATTAGAACTCTATGAAAACTTAAAGTACTTTGCAGGTTTATACCTGAAAAAACAGATCTCGGAAATGCCCTTGTTTATATAGTGCAAAAACAACTAAGTGAGATTTATCCTAATGTTTATGTTGCACTTCGAATAGTATTAACCATCCCAGTTACTGTTGCTTCGGCTGAAAGAAGTTTCTCGCGTCTCAAACTTATTAAAACATATTTGCGTTCCACCATGTCTCAAGCTAGATTGCAATCATTAGCTATGTTATCAATAGAAAACGATATAACAAATTCATTAGATTATTCTCAATTAATTGAAGAGTTTAGCTCGAAGAAAAGTAGAAAAGCATTGCTGTAATATTCAAGGAGCATCTGAACCAAATATTAAAGCATTAATATTTAGCCTGATAAGTCGATCGCTCACTATTATAAAAAATGAAATGTCAACATCTCTTATACATCACATATGAAAAACGTTTGTATACTATGGTAAGTCATTACCTATAATCTATACTATAATAAGAGAGCTGTCCGTCTGTCCGTCTGTCTGTCCGTCTGTCCGTCACACTCAGAAATTGTGAGAAAAAATTGTGTAAAAAAAATTCAGAAATTGTATTACGGGCGGCAATGTGAAGCTCAAGATTTTCATGACTGTGTTCTTTTCTGTAGTTTAGCAATGGGGGAAGGGTGGGGGTGGGGGTAATGGGGGATGGGTGGGGTAATGGGGAGGGGTGGGGGTAATGGGGGAGGGGGTTAGCCCCCAAGTTGTATGAATGGGGGTGAGGAGGTTTTGGGAGATACCAGATTCAGAAATGTTGACACAATGTGAAGCTCAAAATTTTCACGGCTGGGTTCTTTTTTTGTAGTTTAGCCTGTCTAACCGTCAGCGAAGCGGCGGGAACTGTACTAGTCTATCTATACTATAATAAGAGAGCTGTCCGTCTGTCTGTCACACTCAGAAATTGTGAGAAAAAATTGTGTAAAAAAAATTCAGAAATTGTATTATGGGCGGCATTGTGAAGCTCAAGATTTTCATGACTGTTCTTTTCTGTAGTTTAGCAATGGGGGAAGGGTGGGGGTGGGGGTAATGGGGGATGGGTGGGGTAATGGGGAGGGGTGGGGGTAATGGGGGAGGGGGTTAGCCCCCAAGTTGTATGAATGGGGGTGAGGAGGTTTTGGGAGATACCAGATTAAAAAATGTTGACACAATGTGAAGCTCAACATTTTCACGGCTGGGTTCTTTTTTTGTAGTTTAGCCTGTCTAACCGTCAGCGAAGCGGCGGGAACTGTACTAGTATTATATAAATCTTAGAAATCATTGTCTTATATTTTCGATACAAATCTTGATTCATACTGGGTGATCCAGATAAATGGGACCCATAAAAAAAAGCCAAATATTCTTAATATTTAATTCCTTTCATAAAAACTATATATCATTCGAAAGAGTAGAGTTACAAGTTTATTATGAAATATTTATTTTTTTAAAATGACTCCTTTCAAATGTGCTCCATTAGTTGCCAAGCATTCCAGTGTTCTCGCTTGTAAGTTCTGCATCACTTTTGCAAGAGTGTGCAGTGGTATGGCCTGTATCTCATTTGTGATGGCGGCCTTCAATTTTTGCAAGGTCGTTGGGTTATTTCTGTAGACCCTACTCTTTAAATATCCCCAGAGATAATAATCTAAGGGAGAAAAATCCGGAGACCTTGCGGGCAATTCAACGTCTCCAAATCTTGAGATTAACTCGCCTGGAAACGTTTGACGCAAAACTGCCATGCAGTTCCTCGTGGTATGGCAGGTAGCTCCGTCTTGTTGGAACCAGTGGTTTTCTAGACAAAGATCTCTTAATTTAGGAATAAAGAAATCGGTCAACATTTTTTCGTAGCGATCACCATTTACAGTGACCGTGTTTCCGGTGGAATCCTCGAAAAAGTACGGCCCTATGATCTGAGATGCAGTAAGACCACACCAAACAGTTACACGCTGACTATGCAACGGGACTTCGGTAATATTCAATGGATTTTCTGTTGCCCAGAAACGACAATTTTGTTTGTTTACGGTTCCATTCAAGTGAAAATGGGCTTCGTCTGACATAATCAAAGTTGCTAGAAAATTGGTGGTCATTTACCTTCTGTTGGATCCATTGACAGAATTGTCGTCTTCGTGCGAAATCTCCATCGTTTAGTTGTTGCACTGTTTGAATTTTATATGGAAAGAGCATTAAATTTTGCTTGAATATACGGTGTGTTGTTGTTCCATATCCAACTCCTAACAGCTGAGAAGCACGTCTGATGCTTATGTTAGGATTATCCTGTACAATTTCATGAGTTCTGTTAATGATCTCGTCTATCCTTGCTGTGCGCACTCTTCCAGTTGGTTTTCTTTTTCCAATGCTGCCAGTTAGGGAAAAATTTCTGACACACCGACGGATTACTTTCTTAGAAGGTGATTTTGACATCTGAAAATTTGTCTTGAAAGATCTTTGAGCTGAAACTACACTTCTTCCATGCTCATAATATTGCTCAGTTATGAAACGCAGCTGTTCCACAGTCCATGCAGTCATCTTGAAGGGTTAGTTTTAACTAACACTTTTATTTTGTTTTGTATCTTATCTTGTCTTGTATTGTCAAAACCTATACAATCCTGTACAAACTTGTAACTATCCTCTTTCGAATGATGCGTATGATTTTATAAAAGGACTTATACTTTAACCCTTTGCCTGTCCCGTGCATCACATGTGATACATGCATCACATATGATACACAGAGCGCATCAGAAATAATATTTAGTGTGATACATTCTATGATCATCACATATTACCCACGAACTAAACCAAATAAACCTCCTATAACCAAAAGTCTGAAAACAAGCATGGACGTTTGGACCAAACTTATGAAAATGCTTTGGACAGGCAAAGGGTTAAGAGTTACAGGGGTTTCTTTTGGGTCCCATTTCTCTGGATCACCCTATATTATAATTTATACTTATTTGTATGGTTTATTTATATTTCTTATACAATTTCCATGCGTGATTATTTTGGTTTGGTTTAATTTTTAAGTGCTGGCATAGTTCTGTCTATGCGGGATTCTAATATTGCTGGTATAGTACCGATAATCAAGTCCATATTTTCATATATATAGGCCTAGGGCCTCGCAATTTCTAGATCTGCCTAGGGCCTCGCAACTTCTAGATCCGGCCCTGTATATATATATATATAATATATATATATATATAGCGCTCAGCATCCAATTAACTTACCCGGGTATTCAGTTGACCTCAATTAACGTACCCGGGCATTCAGTTGACCTAACCGGGTATTCAATTAACCTAACCAGGCATTCAATTAACCTCACCGGGCATATACTATATATATATATATATATATATATATATATATATATATATATATATGGGATGAATTTCACAATTAAACACGTGAAATGAATGAATGCTGCAAACCCACAAGGAAAAGAAAAACGATTCCAAGGCTTTCGTATTCAGAGCTACACCTCGTCGTTCCCTGACGAGGTGTAGCTCTGAATACACGAAAGGCCTTGGAATCGTTTTTCTTTTCCCTTGTGGAAATATATACAGTATATATAGCGTTCAACATCCACCCCCGGAAACGCCGGTCGCTCCGCTAGTTTTAATTATATGTGAAGCTCAAGATTTTCATGACTGTTCTTTTCTATAGTGTTATTGACCAAATAATTAGTCAAGGAAATCTTAAGATTCAGAAATCTTGACACAATGTGAAGCTAAAAATTTTTATGGCTGCGTTCTTTTCTGTAGTTTAATCGCGGTGCTGGGGCCTTCGGGACTAGTAATTTTAATTATTTAATTTATTAACAGCAAGGTGCACAACCTGGGACCTACTCAATATGTGTGTGTGAAGTTTCATGTGTGTAACTGCTTCCATTTTGGAGTTATGGCTGGAAAACACACACACACACACACACACACACACACACACATACACACACGTCATTTTATTATATATATATATATATACACACACACACACACACACACATATATATATATATATATATATATATATATATAAATAATATTATATATATATATATAGCCTGGGTAGCCTAGACGCTAGGCTGCTGGTGGGGCGTGGTTCGGATTCCACGTTAAACTGTAGGTCTAAGGTGAAGTAAAAAACTTGACCTTCGTCAGAATGAACAATTCTGGCGGAAGCTAACCAAAGGTAACCAAAGGTTATACATATATAAGTAACCACTGTTTTAGACAACTTTAACTACAGCTTAAGAGGAAGAAGAATGGAGAGTTTTACATTTTGCATAGAACACCACTCCGTTCACACACTCATAGCATGATCGCGTCTGGAGGATTAACGGCCTGACGAGGCCTCAGTACGTATTCTGCGTTATCATAGTTCAAAACATATTCCAATCCCTATCTAGTTTTTATACTATTTTCGTTCGTATTATTATTATTATTATTATAATTATATAGTACATTAAAATTAAAATTTTAGAGACTAAAATTGTGCACCAGTCAGAAACACGCGAGAGAGAGAGAGAGAGAGAGAGAGAGAGAGAGAGAGAGAGAGAGAGAGAGAGAGTTACAAGGAGTTACAAGGACAAGAAGTACCTCAAAAGGCCTTGCGGCCCAAACCGAGGAGGTACCAATGGCAACGGGTGCCAGGGAATAATTCCTACACCTTCAAATAGTGTGCAAGACTCGGTTTAACCTTTTCTTGAACTCATTCACAGGAGAACTGTTCACAACTTCTGAAGGTAGCCTGTTCCACGTGTAACAGATCTTATAGGTAACGTAATTTTCACACACACTAGTGCAAAACCGTTTCAAATCCAACTTCCAACCATTGTTGCGAGTTATCATTTAAACTAAACATGCTTCTAAAATCGACATCATTGAACCTGTGGAAGAGCTTGAAAACCTCGATGAGTTGACGGCGCAGCCTCCGAGTTTCCAGCGAAATTAAATTCAGGGTGCGTAAGCGTCGATTGTAGCCCATATGCCTAACGGAAGGGATTAACTTTGTGGCCCTCTCCTGGACTCGCTCCAGCCTCTCAATATCTTCCCTGAGGGTGGGCGACCAGCACAGCATACTCCAGGTGCGGCCGAACCAGGGAATTGTACAGAAAGAGCACATTCCCCTTGTTCCGAAATCGAAATTGCCTCCTGATATAATCCAACAGCTTCTGGGCTTTCTTTTCCACCTCTACGCACTGTTTGGTAAACTTAAGGTCACTGCTAATTAGCACACCCAAGTCCTTTTCCAAATCAGTGGCCTCGACATTACTTCCCAACATCGAGTAGTCCGACTTGGAAGTGGCGTAGCCAATGTGCATCACCTTGCATTTACCCAAGTTAAACGGCATTTGACATTATTCGGACCACTCTCCTATGCTACGTAGGTCTACACGCAGTTGCTCGATCGCTTCGGGCGTCCCAACATTGGCCCCAAGCTTCGTGTCATCAGCGAATTTGGTGATCCTTCTGACGATGCCAGCGTCGATATCATTTATGGAAATGATAAACAACAGTGGACCCATAATGGAACCCTGAGGAACTCCGCTTGTGACCAAGGACCAACCCGAGCTAGCCCCTTTAATTACAACCCCCTGCCGCCTATTCTTCAGCCAGTTTCCAATCCAGTTACCTACTTCCCCACCGATATCCAGTGTGCGGAGTTTGGCCATTAGCCGGCGGTGAGGTACCTTATCATAGGTTTTCTGAAATTCGAGATAAAGTATAGCAATCGCCCTACTCTTACCGTACTCACTCCACATGACGTGGAAAAACTCGAGCAAGTTGGTGAGACACGACATATGCCGCCTAAATCCATGTTGGGAGTCTTCAAGCAGCTTGTAAAAATTCAAATGGTCAACGATCCCATCCGCTATTATTCCTTCTAATAATTTAGCTACAACCGAAGTGAGACTTATGGGACGATAGTTCCCTGGACTTTCGTGATGCCCTTTCTTAAAGATAGGGGTCATGTTGGCTTCCCTCCAGTCACCAAGCTCCTGGCCTATCTCCAACGATTTGTTGAAGACTGTGTAGCCAGATGGGGAGCCACCTGGTCGCACACTTTCCGCAAAACTCTTGGGAGGAACTAGTCTGGCCCAGTAGCCTTAAACGCTCTCAGTTTGTTTATTCTATCGGCAACGCCTGTCGCGGTACACTGAACACTATCCAGGCGAGCACCGTCGAGCCTGACGCCTGGCTCGGAGATGACGCGAGTGTCCTCCGTGGTGAACACTCCCGCAAAGTACTCATTTAGCACATTAGCGATATCCGCGTCAGAGGTCCGCAGCGCACCGCTGGGGTCCTATAACGGGCCATGCTTTCATGCCAGCAGCTTCTAATGGGCTTTCTACTATTAACCTAACTGAAGAACTCCTTAGGGTTCGCCTTGCAGAGGCTTGCCACCCGGAGTTCTTCGTTACGTTTGGTTAGCCTAACCTTCGCCTTCACTTCCCTGCACAGGCGGACATACGCCTCAGTGTTCTCATGGGAACGATTGGCTTTCGCACTCCTACACGCAGCTTTCCTAGTTCGGATAGCCGAAGCGATGTTCCAAATGAACCACTTAGCCTGCGTTGAAGCAGGGGTGACCGGTCTTGAGGATATGGCAGCAGACTGCAGCACCATAAACTCGTCCCGGAATGCACTCCACACTCCCTCAACATCGCCGCCGACCTCTAACCCCATCTCACCCACGCTGTCCCGGAGGCCAACAAAGTCCGCCCGCCGTAGATCGAGCTTACTGCCTCTCGAGTTACTACGCTTCACCCGAGGGACGCAGACAGAACCTAATCAGACCGTAATCACGCCCGTTCAGCGATTCGTCAACGGTGAGGACAGTGACGAGGTTGTCTTAGGTCGTGAATACTATACTAAGTGTAGACCGTTTTCGCCTCGGGTAGGCCCATTGACCCACTGAGTCAGGAAGTTCTCATCAGCAAAGTCAACTAGCCTCCTCCATTCATCATTAGCAGTCCTGTCTTCCCAGTTTATGCCGCGACAGTTGAAGTCTCCTAAAACTACACACTCCCTGTCCCCTAGCAGGCTACGGAATTTGGTGTACAGGGCTGTATCCTCCTCGAGGAGGAGATGCGGAGGTTTGTACACCAAGATTAACCTATAGTTCGTCCCTCCCACGTTCAGATCGACGCCAAACAGCTCCCATTCTGATCGGAACTGGCAGTCAACCGGATTCAACATGTCCCTGACGCATATTAGTACCCCTCCCTCCTCCCCACGGGTGCGGTCCTTGTGAAACATTCTATACCCGGGAATCTCAAACTCCCCAACGTAGTCCCTACGATCAGTATAAATCCAGGACTCGGTGATAGCAACGATATCCTGGTATTCTGATGCTAAGAACGCCCGTAGCTCGCAAAACTTATTCCTAATCGACCTAGCATTAAAAAACACTGCACGGAGGTAGCCTTCCCTACTCTGACCGCCCCCTAGCACGATCCGTTTCCCGAACAGCCAAGGCTGTCGGAGTTGAAGAGCCCCTCACCAAAGAGGGGGCAACTTCCGCAGGAGCCCGAGCCCCCTCCAACGGGGAAGAGGGTCACCCACCTGTACGTGGACGTACCCTTCAGTTGAAGGTACGTCCACCAGCGGCTCAAGATCATCTCTCCCCGGTGGGGGCCCGTCATCAATCCCTGGGCTCGACCTCACCATTCTGTATAGGTGCCGGTCGAGCAGCGCGCCTAGCACACCTTTACCCTTGTCATTGAGGTGGACACTATCCCTCTGGTAAAGGTCCCACCTACCCGAAAATGCGTCGAAGTCGAAGGGGTCAACAAACCTCACACACAGTGGGACGCACAAGTCTTGCACCCTCTCGTTGATGCCAATGACCTTACTGAGCGCGTGGTCACTGGCATTCATTCGCGGTAAAATACCGGTCAACATTCCCCTGTCTGTCTTAAGTTTTAGATCATCCGCAAGAGACATGATCTCGGTGATGATCCCTTCGATCGAACCTACCCTACCACTTTTGAGGAACAGATCGTTGCCACCAGCGTGGACAACGATCGCAGTCCTCCGACTAGCCACGCGCAGCTTCTCTAACTCCTTCCTTAAGTGCGCCGTTCCCCGCCCGGGTAAGCAGCTTACCTCCCTCCTGTCCCGGTTTGCAGAAGCAAAGTACTTCTCCTGGCCCCTGATCTGTGCGTCCCCAATCAAAACAGTGTCTTCCTCCTTCGCGCACAGGAGAATAAAGCGGTTGGAGGTCGTGACAGAGGCAACCGGGGTCTCAGGCTTCGGCTTCGCAGCCTTCTTGCCTGATACCTTTCGATACCCGTCGCCACCCGTAGACTCAGCCGCACTTACAGCATCCGACCCACCCCAACCGTCAGCTACATCCTTCGGTTTCTTTGGGCCATCAGTAGGCCCCTTCCCACCCTTTTTCTTCATCGGCCCCTTCCCACCCTTCTCTATCAGTCCCTTCTTTGCACCATCTCCTCCCTCCACCTTGCGTCGCGGTCTCGCGCATTTCATGTGGGTCACTGGCAATTCCTGACACTGATTTTGCACCCCGGCCCCCAGAGAGAGAGAGAGAGAGAGAGAGAGAGAGAGAGAGAGAGAGAGAGAGACGTAAAATTTTTAATTTGAAATTTAATGACAGATGAAGTGAGATGTTGATTTAGCGAAATTTGTTTGACAAACGTTTTTTCCTTTCAATTTGAAGTTAATTGATTTTATCTCGGAAAAAAAATGGTCACTATTTTTAAATAGAAATTGTTAAATGAAGTTCAATTCGTAATTAAGGAAAAAAAAATCGCGTTTTCGTCATCATTGGCTATAAATGTATATACTTCATTCAGTAAAAGAGAAAGAAATGAATAGTTGAAAACCTAGAAAGGAAATAAATGCGCTAAGTTTATGCGATGATGCATGTCAGCTCGAGATCAATGATAAGGATCAAAGAGATTTTGCTTCAATTTTAAATAAACCATTTTCCTCCAACTAGAAAAAAGAATCACTCCTATTAAAAGCGGAATTACTTGTCCTCTGTTGAAACGGACAATTTTCAAAAATTCTTTTAAGTGATCCACGAAGTTAACCGCAGAAAGAAAAACGAGAAACAAACAAATTGCTTTCATTCAATGATTCACTACATTATTCCGAGAACGTTCGCTGGTTTATGAATTAGCGCTTCTTCGCCGTTCATAAATTAATTGAAGAGTGGATACGAGTCTGGGATGAGACCCCAAATCTTATTTCTTTCATGCCTTCAACGCGTTTCAACAGTATTTTCTTTCTGCATATCCCAACCGGGTTAAAATAAATTTAAACCTCTTACTCTCTCGGATTATGATTGGGACTTATTATTATACCCTTTTCTTTAGGGAATGAAAGATTATCTCTGGTCCTTTGTTTCTTCACTTGTTTGGGAAACTCTCCCCCTGAAGCTAAGTGAAGGAACAAAAAAAAAGAAATAATTAATATATATATACGAGGGGCGGTCATAAAATAAGTTTACACGGCGTATAATTTCGTAACTAAAGGACCTACATTGATTATGTTTGTATCAGGTGACTTCGTTAATCATTATTGGCAACACTGCACGTCGATTCGGCTACCATCTACCGTACATTGATTATATGAGTCAGTTGAACATGGCGGCTCGACTGGAACAGTACCCTGTCATTTCTGCAACGATATTCCGAGTCTGTCAGTGGTCAAGAATTTCTGAAAAAATTCATGCAAAAAGGCACAACAATCAATGCAGCTGCATATTGTTCAACATGGAACGTTTACGAGCGACCATTAAACGTAAACGTCCTGGACTGCTCCGTAGGGCAGGGCACTGTTCCAGTCGAGCCGCCATGTTCAACTGACTCATATAACCAATGTACGGTAGATGGCAGCCGAATCAACGAGCAGTGTTGCCAACAATGATTAATGAATTCACCTGATACAAACATAATCAATGTAGGTTCTTTAGTTACGAAATTATACGCCGTGTAAACTTATTTTCTGACCTGGATAACCTGGATATATATATATATATATATATATATATATATATAGACCGGCCCAGGCTCATAGGGGTGAAAAATAAATTCTTTCTTTTCTTAAGTCTCACCCCTGGAATTTGCTATGCGTGTCGATAGGAAGTTCTGAGTGAAGTTTCAGCCGGTTTCCCTAATATTTAGTGGTGCCGACAGACTCTGAAATGTGTAGTTTTTGCGCACCACCCAGGAAGTAACTACAACAGGCGCATTTTTTTTTTAAGTGGTATCCCCAATAGGCCTAATCCACTTTTTTAATGTTAACTCATGAGGTTGTTGTGGTTGTTGTGCTTCCTGTCTTTATCATTGATTTCTTTGCCTCTGGAAACTGCTCTCGGTGTTTTTCTACGACTTGAAGAAGGTACTGCAGTTGTTCTTCGTTTTTTGTGAGATGACTGCTGAAACTCTGAATTAATGAGACCGCTCTCTCTGCATTATCGTTTACAACATTAATTGTTTTAACATATTCCTTAGGTAAGTTATAGTCGTCCTTGTTATCCCATTCTGCAGGATCTACTTCGAGAAACGTCGATTGAAGGGACAAAGTCCGCCAGACTTTTCTCTAGTGGGTCATCATGAGTGTGGTCAAAAGCAATTCGTTTTTCTGGTATTTCTGAACCAGGTCTTTCCAATGCCTGAACCATCTGCCGTTTCACTTGCAAAGTTATGCCATCATCAAAAAAGGCAAGCGACACAAGTTCTTCATTTAGATACCAGAGGTGACGGCATAGTGTTTTGCTAGCTATTGCTGAAAGTTCCTTATCATCATATTGCTGAAGCTCTTTTAGATACTCCAAATCGGTTCTTGGTGCAAAAGATGCGATAGGAGCCGCAAACCATTTTGGCACATAAAAGCGGACAGCATAGTGAGAGAAGCGTTCCACTGCACTCAGTTCCTGTTTTGTCAGGTTGAACTGCTAGCGAAACAATACAATTTTGATGGCATAAATCACTCGCGACATCCACCTAGCGCGATGTAAAGTTCCAGGTTGACGAAAATGTACTCCTCCTGAGAGAATACCACCTTTTTTTTGCCAGTATTGCTAGCGGTAGTATCAAAACACATTGCTTGAATACATTCTCACAAATTCCAATCGTCTAAGCATTCTAGAACTGCTTCTGCAATTTTTCCGCCTTCTCCAGAAACAAGTTTGGGTACTGCTAGAAGCTTAGACTTTCCTCCACCGGATACAAGAATAGCTAGCCTATCTATTTTTTCATCACCTGTTATATCTTGCATTACTTTACCATCCAAATGAATGGTAAGTGGAACGTCAGAGGTAAAGGTTTGCTTAATGTCATCTGCAACTTTTTGGCGTACGGCACTCCTCGCCCTCTGTAGAGTACGTCTGCTCAAAACAACATTGTCAATGTCATGTCCAAGAGAAGTTGCAGCAGCTGAAAGCACCATAACAGCACTACGATCACCTGTTTTTGTTCGATCTCATGCCATTGCCAGATCTGGTGTTACGATTCGCTTACACTTATTTGATGTTGTGCTGCTTGAAGGTTTGGCTATCATTTCAGGAGTGTACGATGCGCCTGGCTCTGGATGTTCATCACTACTACTGCTTGAACTGCTATTACTGAACTGAACTGCAGCTGAAGACAGTTTCTTTCGCAATGCCTCGGCTTCTTTTAGTGCAGCATTTCTTTCATCTCTTTTCCGTTTTCGCATTTGCTTAGCGACCAGTTTGTTATCAATATTAGTCATGTAACCTCGCCTCCCTTTTTCTCTTTGAGCATGTAGGAATGATCTATCTTCCTCATTTGACATCATTTGTAAAGCATTTGCGTGAGCTATATCAAAAAGGTTATCTAAACTATCTTGGAATTCAGTTTCTTTTTTAATTTGATTTTGATTACGGTTTGATTTTGATTTTTGAAGTGATCTGAAGTTCTCATACATTTTCTGAATTTTCGTTAGTAAATGCTGTTTGGCTCTGGTGGGTATTTTCGCCTTGTCCCAAATCTCAAAAATTTCAGCATAAACTATGTTGGATGCTTCTTTCAATGTTTTCTTACTGTTTGTGAGACAGAAAAGCCGACGTAGTACATCTCCATTGGATGGAAGCTTCTTACTGCCAATTGTGTCAATTGGCTGAACAATCAGCCATATTTAAGTTTTTCTTCTTGTTACAATTGAATCAGACATGGTGAAGGATAAAATCTACAAATATTAAAAGAAAACACTTGCACATCAATCTCTCACTGCGTCTTAAGCAATACTGACGTGAAGACGTGTTTCTACTCAACAGTATAACATGTGTAACAGTGTAACATGTGGAGCACAATCCACAAGATTGTGAATAGGCATGGTTTGCACACAATATTTGTACTACGAATTACGGTATTTCTTAAAGTAATTTTACCAGCAATTGATATTTTCGCAATAAATGAAAAATACAAGAGGCTGTCGACATCACCGAAAGTGCATAGATATTGTTGAAATTTAGTGTACGAGTATATTATGATGGTGGTAACAATTTTAGGGGGTCAGACTTTCATTTTTCAAAAATAAGATTTTTGGGCCAGTCTAATATATATATATATATATATATATATATATATATATATATATATATATATATATATATATATATATATATGGTTCAAGGTAATATGATGGAAATGGTAAAGATAAGAAGAAGGTGAGGTCAGCTCAGTGACCTTTACCAAGCGGTGTCAAACGACTTTCTGACACACATGAAGATAGTGAAATATTGGGTGTATTTTCCGTAGAGTTTTCTGTCATTAACTGTTCATGAGATGGAAGAAATTGTTTTTAAGAGATAACTGTTATTTTATAACCTGGATAAAATATCCCCTTGGTATAATCTACCATGGTTGTCAAATAACGGTTGAGCTGTCACAAATATGATTATTTTTATAAATGTTGTGCATAGTTATTTTTTATAAATATTATGCTTACACTTATTTTTATTATTATACCTTACCTTACCTTATGTTGTTTCGTGTGTTGGTCTCTCTTCACACGGAGGTCAAGCTGGTGGCCCCGCCTCTAGGTCTGGCCTGGTGGAGGAGCGAGTTAGTTTCTTGCGCTCTCCACCGTACATAGCCAGGCACGCCTGGCTCATCTGGTACTGTCCTGAGCCAGGCATCCAGTCTTTTCTTGAAGACTTCAACTTTGACCCCCGTTACGTTTCTGAGGTCCTTAGGAAGCTGGTTGAAAAGTCTTGGCCCCCTGACAACCAAGCTATTTTCCTTCAGGGTTGAGGAGGTCCCTTGTCGTGCTTTTAATTTGGGAACACTACACATTCTGCCTTTCCTATTTTCCAGTGTTGTTTGAATGGTAATTGGGTTTAGTTTTAGGTTTGGTACCAGTTTTTCGATCATTTTCCATATGTAGATTATGATGTACCTCTCTCTTCTTCTTTCCAGTGAGTACAGATTTAGTTTACATAGTCTTTCCCAGTAGTTGAGTTCTTTGCAGCCATCAATCTTGGCTGTGAAATGCCTTTGCGTTTCTTCTAGTTTATTAGTTTCTTCCTTTTTATATGGGGACGTCAAAACTGAGCAGTATTCAAGTTTTGGTATAATCAGTGTTTTTAGCAGGGGAATCATTACTGTCCTGTCCCTTCTCTTGAACGTTCTTAGAACCTGTCCGGCGACTCTTTTTGCTTTACTGTATTTATCGCTATCTGATTTTGTGTTTCGAATTTCGCATCATCTGTCATTATTATCCCGAGATCAATCGCTTTCATGCTTCTCTGAATTTCCTGTCTATCTGGAGCATAATATGCAGTCTGTTTAGGTTCTTCTTTTCTACCATATCTCAAGAGTTGAAATTTATCGGCGTTGAATGACATGTTGTTGTCTTCTGACCATTTGTATATTTTGTTCGTGTCCCTCTGCAAGGCCTCCACGTCATGTACATCGCTGATTTTTCTGCTGAGCTTTGTATCGTCTGCAAAGGATGTTACTATACTATTGCTGTTTACTCCGCTGTCTATGTCTGTTAGCATGATAATGAACAGGAGTGGGTCCAGTACTGTCCCTTGTGGTACTGAGCTGCGTACTTCCGATTCTGATGATGATATACCTTGAATTTTGACGACCTGCAGACGATCACTAAGGAAGTTGTAGATCCATTTTCCCACTTTGCCTGTTATTCCCATGTCTTTAATTTTATGTCCTATTATACCATGGTCACATTTATCGAAAGCTTTAGCAAAATCTGTGTATATAACATCGTAGTTGTCATTGCCTTCCAATGCATCTAGGATATTGTTGTAGTGCTCTATTAGTTGTGATAGGCATGATCTACCTGATCGGAATCCATGCTGATTTTCGTTGAATCTTTCCCGTGTCTCCAGGACATCATAAATTTTCTCTCTAACTATTCTTTCAAATACTTTGGTGAGGTGGGACGTCAATGACACTGGTCTATAGTTCTTTGCTTGAGATCTGTCCCCTCCTTTATATATAGGGACAATGTTTGCTCTTTTCAAGATGCTCGGTATTTCCCCAGTGTCTAGGGATCTTCTCCATATCCAGTATAAAGGTGTAGCTATTTCATTTTTACAGTTTTTAATCAATAATGCGTTCCAATTGTCCGGACCTGCAGCTGAATGTAGTTTCATTTGTTCTATAGCTCTCGCTACATCTTCTGGTGTAAACTCAAAGTCTGTTATATACTCTCCTTGCAATTCCTCTTCAAAGAATGCATTTATGTCAGGTATCGCTTTGTCACTTTTTGGGGTACTGAAAACTGATTCATATTGAGCTCTTAATGTATCAGATATTTCTTTTGGATCGTCGGTTAGTTCATTATTTCCCGTCCTTAAGGGCCCAATAGCGGCGCGCGTTTTTGTTTTCCTTTTTGCATAGCTATAGAAGTATTTTGGATTTTCCTTTATTGCTTCTACCGCCTTTTCCTCTTCCCTCTCTGTATGGTTCTTAATCAGGGCTTGTATTTCCCTATCGATACCCTCCAGTTTTTCTTTTATTATTTTCAAGGGTACTCAATATATTTTGACCCACCCTTTTTTATTAGCTAAATAATAGGCCATGGGGCTGAAATATCTTTTGGGCCGTAAGTTTGAACTTTCTGCGCTTCACATAACCGCATTTTTCCAGTTTGAACCTTCCCTTCTCGTATAAAACCGCTTTTAAACACCTTTGTATAAAACCGATGGTTAACGCAGTTTTGAAAATGGCGGCTGGCAGTGATGTGCGTCGTAAACAGAGAGCTGTTATCGAGTTCTTAACCGCAGAAAAGGTATGGAAAAACTATACGCGCTCACAACATGGTATCATATGTGGTACCTTTATTTCATAATTCAATATAAATTATTAATTAATTGGATTAAATATCTATACAAAATTGGCTCGGGATTGTCGACATAGCCTAATGGGAATGAAATGATTGCCATACATACATAGAAACCGTATGTAGGCGTCGGGTCTGCATAACCACGAGAAACATTTATTTCACGTGAACAAAATTTTCCATTTCTAACTCATGTAAAATACAAGAGAGAAAGAGTCAACAACCTTTGCCAAATCAGCAATTTATACTAAAATATGAAGATAAAGAAAGGAGTGGCCTCGGGGCTGTTTATGTGCAGCGAACGCTTTAAACAGGGAAGATGTGCTTTTGTCTTCCCTAAAGTTCTGAGTGAATTCCTTATGATAAACTACAGGATAGGCCTATACCTTAAAGTGTTTATATTGTGACTGCCTATATTAATTACATCAAGTTAATTCGTCGCGTAACTCCATCGTGGGGGCCCTACACCGAAAATGATCGTAACGCCCTACATCGAAGCAAACCAAGGACCCAGCAAAATTAAGGTGGGACAATTTCTTTTCGTTCACATATAGGCATCTAAAATCCCGACGCTAAAATTACCATAAACAATTAAATATAAAGAGGTCCTTTAAAGACCTACATATTCATAACTCTCTAACGAAAAAACATAGGGCTTTTGTCGGTAACTCTCCACTGAAGTCTGCTGGAAATTTCCAACGGATGAGGGCACAGGCAATCAACCCATAGCCCTATATAGTTTTTTTCACAAAAGGAAACAGTTGGAAATATTCACAAACGTCTACGAAACGTTTACGGAGATGCTGTTGTTTATCGAAGCAAGGTTGGACGCTGGTCTAAACGTGTGAGATCATCGGAGAGAGGGAGAGCCAGCCTCGATGATGAGCCACGCAGCGGTCGCCCGGCATCGGCTGTGAAATCTCACACTGTGCAACGTGCTAACACCATCATTCAATCAAATCGGCGCGTCACATAGAAGGAGCTATCACTGGAGCTAGGAATTAGTGAAGGAAGTGTGAATACGATAATTCAGCAACTGGGCTACTCAAAAGTGTGTTCACGGTTTGTTCCTCGCCAACTGACTGAAGATCACAAAGCCCAAAGAAAAGAAATTGCTTCCGAGTCGTTGGTTTGATACGAGACAGAAGGGGATGACTTCCTTTCACGAATTGTGACGGGGATGAGACTTGGGTACACCACTTTGAACCTGAAACAAAACGCCAATCCATGGAGTGGCATCACGCAGAATCCCCACGCAAGAAAAAGTTCAAAATGGCTCTCTCTGCAGGAAAGGTTATGACTACCATCTTCTGGGACATGAAAGGGGTGATTCTGGAGGACATTATGAAGAAAAGAAAAACGATCAACTCAAAGGCATATACAGGGCGTCCCAAAAAAATGTATACACACTTTAACAGCTGATAGCTCAATTGATGTTTCTTTCTTTCCAAGTTAAACCCATTAGAATTAATAATGGCAGTCAGACTAAGCTTTGAACAAAGGAAATTCATTCTAAAATGCTACTGGAAGTGTGAAAACGCAGTTGAAGTGCAAAGACAGTTTAGGAGGGAGTTTCAAACAGATCCACCAACGCGACTTACCATCACTCGAATTAGAGATAAGTTTGAAGCCGATGGAACTGTTCAGAATGTGGTCCGGAAGACCACGGACATCGACAAGCCCCACAAAGCAAGAAAGAGTACTGGAAACGTATCACCAAAGTCCAAGAAAATCTGTGCGGCAAGCGAGTCGTGAGGTAGGAATTTCAGAATCGTCTGTCCAACGCATTTTGAAGCGCTGTCAATGGAAAAGTTACATTCCAGATTAGTCCTGCTATTAATGAAGATGATGATCCGACCGAAGAGTGGAGTATTGCGAGTGGTACTTGGCACGATGTGAATGTGGATTGGACGAAGGGGTTTCGTAGAATACCCTCCGCGTTCACCAGACCTCACACCACTAGACTTTTTTTTATGGGGATACTTAAAAGACAAAGTCTACGCTATAAAACCTGCAACAGTCGCTGAATTGAGAGCAGCCATTGAACGAGAATGCACACAAATACCAAACGAAATGTTTCGTGATGTTTGCGATTCCATTGCTTCGCGTTATCAGCAGTGCCTGGACCAGAACGGACGTCAGTTTGAAAACAGGCGTTGACAAAACAATTAAATAATGTCTGTAGATTCTATTACATTTTGAAAATGAAATGTATTTTAATAAACACTGCCTTTATAATTATTTAAAGTGTGTATACATTTTTTTGTGACGCCCTGTATTGCTACCCTACAGAGACTCCAGAGACGTATAAAGCGAGTTCGACCGGAGAGAAAACTGGAAGACGTCCTTCTTTTGCACGATAACGCAAGACCACACAACAGTTTGCAAACAAGAGAGGCCACCACAAAAATGTGTTACCCCACCCTCCATAC
This sequence comes from Bathynomus jamesi, assembly GCA_023014485.1. Lineage (NCBI taxonomy): Eukaryota > Metazoa > Arthropoda > Malacostraca > Isopoda > Cirolanidae > Bathynomus > Bathynomus jamesi. The sequence continues at coordinate 146,957 of JAJOZX010001217.1, read as the reverse complement.
AGCCCGGATCTGGCACCTTCAGACTTCCATTTGTTTGGCCAATGAAGGATACTATTCGTGGAAGAAAGTTTCAGAGTGACGATGAGGTTGTTAAGGAGGTTAAGAGGTGGCTCCAGTGGAGCCCAGCGGACTTTTACCAGCAAGGAATAAAGGCCGTTGTTTCGAGGTGGAGGAACGCCGTAGAAAATGATGGAGACTATGTGGAAAAATAAAAACTTTTAAAAAAGGTATGTAACTACTTGTGTACAAAATTTCTGGAACTTACAAGGAAACTTGGAAAGAAAGAAAAAAGGTTGGGCAAAATATATTGAGTGGTCCTCGTATATTACTCTTACTATTACTTTTCTTTTACACCGCACAGTGTGGAGGGTTCCCCTCTTAGCCAATTAACACAAAATTTGCATTATTATTATTATTATTAGTATTATTATTATAAAGCGTTCGTTTGCTTTGTTTTTTTTAAGTTTATTAAATACATGGTATTTAAATTATCATCATTCATGTATTGAAAAATACAGCATATATACGGGGCTCCAATAAACCTTAGCCCCCACGCCCATGGCCTAAACCATTAGAGGTACAGTTAAACTAAACATACCTTACAAAAGAGAATTTAATCATACATTTAATGAGAAACAATTAAAACTTGGTGTTCCCGCCATTGGCTTCCAAGACAGCCTGAATTCGCTTTGGGTAGCTTGCCAAAAGTGACGTGAATAGATCTTGATCGTTACGCAAATTTGCTAAAACAGTTTCAATGTGTGCGTCATTGTATCCTTCGAAAATCGATTTGCTGCAGGTTCTTGAAATAACAGACATTCAACCTTGTCCTTTATAACTGATCCAATGTGTTCACAGACGTTCAGTTCAGGAGAATTTCCTGGCCATTCTTCATTTCCAAAGAAATCGATCTCATGGTTCCGCAACAACTGTTGAGTGGCTAATGCCTTAAAGCAGGGGGCCTTATCGTGCAGAAGTGTGACATGATCGACATCAATAACATTGTTTGGGTTTCTTAGAAAAGGAATGACATGCTGGGATAGAATAATACCACGAAACTACTGTCCATCCCAACTCTGACCATTTGGCAGCACCCACATGAGCTTCTTTGCAGTGAACTAAACAAACACACCAACACAGTCTGGACTTTTTAATAATTATTCGCGATAATGTTCATTGTCATCGATTTCATTTGGTGTTGTGGCCCACACTCGATCATTTTGGTAGTTAGACCGACGTGTTACGTAAACAAAAAATTCATCGGAGACAGCTAAATGCATGAAATCATCCACATCCCAATCTTCAAGATAATGGGCAAACCACATTCTGTCATCGATGTTAAGTTGAGTTTTTCTTGGCTTTGGAAGTTCATGCCAAGGCTTTAAACCTTGCCTATGACGGTACAGTCGAATGATCTCACCACTAACGATCTTTCCTCTCAACACTTCGATCTCTCTAGAAAGCTTAGCACAGCTGTTTTTTCGCTTACGCGTACCGCTTTCAATGATGTCCTTTGTTTCCTGAGAGAGTGGAAAATTTGGGCGCCCAGATTTGATTATATCCATTTCACATTCATCCAAAGTTTTATTCCAATTTCTTTTGACGAAGTCCTCACTTCTTCGCAACTTTCTGGCAACCCATGAACGTGTTATAAAGGTGGCTCCAGCATCACGAGCTTCCCGCAATGTTATTGCTCGTATGCGATCTATCACACGTTGCCTCTCCCAATCACCAATTAATTGAGAAGCCATTATATTATCACTTTATCAGCTAGAGTAATTTTAATACCTGCACTAAATAAAGAATTTTATATCTTTTTATAATCACTAAAAACTATTTCGATATAAGTAAACATGTAAGCTGCAAATGGGGGGGCTAAGGTTTTTTGGAACCCCTTACTGTAGGTTATATGTAGTCATAAATGTCCAAGTTGGTTAAACATTTGTGTAAATTTTAAATTTGAATTCGTTACTATTTTTTACGGAGTAAGGTCAAACAGGTTATATACTCGCACTTTATATTTTCAAATTTTTAATCACATTCACTTGTGTTAAAGTAGATCAAAGTTCTACAAAAAAGTTTAGAAAAAGAATTTTCACACTGTATAAAATGCTTATTCTTTCGAATTTCACCCAAGTTAGAATTTTAATTAAAAAGTCAAATAAATCGTCCTTTATGCATCCTCAGACTTTACACATCCTCTGATTTGTTTAAGGTTAGGTTACGCTAGGTTAGGTTAAGTTAACTTGGGTTAAATTAACTTAACCTAACCTAACCTAGAATAAACTAACCTAAAAAAGCCGGTCGTACGAGAAAATCCGACTTATTTATAAAGGTTAATCTAATTGGTATAAAAGGTGACTTACTATTGGCGCTACTTGGGGACTTTGGCATATATACCAGTGGCGGAGCAAGAGTGTCACGGGCCCCGGGGCAAAACTTATTTACGGGCCCCCTAGCACATTTACGGGCCCCTAAAGCCACTTTTATGCTTGTACTCTGACATGCCTCGAGGGTTGAAAACTTTATTAATTTTAACAATAACTGAGTAACAATAAAGTTTAGTGCAAAAGTGGTATACTCATGCATATACACAGTGATTCACTATAGTCACTATACACACTACGGAACTGGGTCTGAAGTTCTGAACGCTAAATTAAGTCACTCAATTGAGCCTAAATTTCTTACGCACGGACTAACACAAGGCTTTGAAACTGCTTTAGCCTTATAATAACATACTTACTAACACACAAGCAAAGATTGAAACTGGATCATAATATGCTATATTTCATATGACGTCATAACAAAGTACAGATTTCAAAATATGCCAAAAAAAAAACCCACATTTTTACGTTTTGAAGCCGTTTTATTGCAATTTTTTTTAAATAATTGCTTTTTTCTTATAGATATAGTTAATATATAGACAAATAGACGTTATTTTTGGTTTTTTTTTTTTACTGTTTTTAAATAAGAAATGACATAATTTTAAGTTTTAACTTTTACCGAGATTAAAAGTCAGCGAATTATTAATTTTCCTTGCCAAGGTGTTATCAACGACCCGGGTCCCCCCAAAGGCCCGTGCCCCGGGGCACTGCCCCGCCTGCCACTAGGTAGCTCCACCCCTGATATATACAATATGTATATACCTTTGAATCTTCCAAAGGTTCCGTGCGATGATTCCTCATTTCACGAAGGTCAAGCTTGTCGCCCCTCCTCTCGAGTTGGCCTGGTGAAGTAGTGAGTTGGTTTCTTGTACTCTCCACCTCACATAGCAAGGTACGCCAGGCTCATCGGGGATTGTTCTGAACCAGGCGTCTAATCTTCTTTTGAAGATGTCCATTGCAGCAACACCATTCGTGTTCCTTAGGTCTTTGGGCAGCTGATTAAACAGTTTTGGTCCTCCCACAACAAAACTATTTTCTTTCAGGGTTAAGGATTTTCCCTGTCCTGCCTTTAATTTGGGAACACGACACATTCTTCCTTTTCTACTTTCCACCGTTGTTTGGGGAGTTACAGGGTTCAGATTAAGATTAGAGACTAGTTTCTCCATTATTTTCCAAGTGTAAATAAGAGTGTATCTCTCTCTTCTCCTTTCCAGTGAATATAGGTTTAGTTCGCGTAGCCTTTCCTAGTAATTTAGTTTGCACCCATTGATCTTGGCTGTGAAACTTCTCTGAATCCCTTCCAGCTGGCTAATGTCTTCTTTTTTATATGGGCATGTTAATACCGAGAAGTATTCCAATTTGGGTATGATCAGTGTTTTCAGTAGAGGAATCATTATATTCCTATCCTTTCGTTTAAAGGTTCTCAATATCTGCCCAGTTATTATTCTGTTTGCTCTGTTTACTGCTATCTTATTTTTTTGTTTCAAATTTCGCATCATCAGTCATTACAACCCCTAAATCTTTTGCTCTAGAATTTCTCTGAATTTCCTGTCCATTTGGGGTATAATATTCCATGGATTTTAGATCTTCTCTTTTTTCGTACCGTAACAGCTGAAATATCTGTGTTAAACTTCATATTGTTGTCTTCCGTCCACTTGTAGATTCTGTTCATGTCTGTTTGTAGAGATCCTATATCTGCTGGGTTTCTTATTTTTATATTGATCAGTGTGTCATCGGAAAGGATGTTACCGTGCTGTCTCTGGTAACGTCCTCATCTATGTCAGTTAGCATATTATGAAGAATAGTGGAGCTAATACTGTTCCTTGTGGTACTGAGCTAAGGACCTCTGATTCTGATGAAGATACTCCTTGTACTGTAACGACTTGCCGCCGCTCACGAAAGAAATTATATATCCATTTCCCTACTTTTCCTGTTATTCCCATATATTTCAGTTTATGTATTATGATTCCATGGTAACACTTGTCGAATGCTTTGGGAATGTCTGTGTATAGTACATCATAGTTTTCATTACTTTCAAGTGCATCAATAATGTTGTTGTAGTGTTCCATTAGTTGTGATAGGCATGATCTGCCTGACCGAAACCCATGTTGGTTATCTTTGAATTTTTTCCGAGTTTTTAAAAAGTCATAGATTTTCTGTGTAACTATTCTTTCAAATATTTGAGTGAGATGAGATGTAAGCGATACTGGCCTCTAGTTTTTGGCCTCGGATATATATATGAAATGAAATGAAATGAAAAGGTTTATTGACAGACTATAGTCCACATGACAAGTATTATTAATACTGCCCTCCTTCGGTTTCTACCCTTCTATCTGTACCTTCATCTCTCTGATTTCCGTTCTGGCCGATCTATAGCTGCGGTTGTAGATCAATAGTGGTGCTCTTCAAGGGCTCTGTCCTGTCACCCACTCTTTTCCTTTTATTTCAATGATTTATTAAGTCGCACTTCCTGTCCTATCCACTTCTATGCCGATCATTCCACTCTTCACTTTACAACCCGCTTCACAAACCGTCCCTTTCAACATTCACGCCATGCTTCGCGAAGGGCGGCTATGGTGCACCTGACCTCTGATCTTTATACTATCTCTGATTGGAATAGAGAAAACCTTGTGGCTTTCAATGCCTCAAAAACTCAGTTCCTTCATCTGTCTACTCGTCGCAATCTTCCATCACGATTATCCCCTACCTTAAAAAATACACAAATCAATCCTTCCTCTTCTCTTAACATTCTTGGCGTCGTTTCCTTTTCTCGTGATCTTTCCTGGAAAGATCACACATACTCTCTTTTCAAAACAGCTTCTAAGAGGTTAGATGTGTTGTACCTGTTCCGCAGTTTCTTCACCCCTACTTAGTTGCTGTTTCTGAATAGGGATCTTGCCCGCCCCTGTATGGAGTACGCTTCTATATCTGTGGTGGCTCAGCCCATAAAGCTTTACTTGGTCGGGTGAAATCAAAGGCATTTCGCCTCATCAATTCCCTTCCTCTTACTCACTGTCTTCAATCCCTCTTTCTTCGCCACAATATTGCCTCACTCTCTCTTTATTATCGCTATTATAACGGTTACTGCTCTTCTGAACTCTCTAACTGCATGCCTCCTCCTTTCGATTCGTTTTCAGTCCTTTTCTGTCCAACTATCTAACGCAAGGGTTAATCGGTATTTATATCTACTCAGCCGGTCAACTCTGGAACAATCTTCTTCAATCCATTTTTCCTCCTGTCTATGACCTCCAATATTTCAAACAAAGTGTCCAGGTATCTCCAAAATCCTGGACCTTGATTTGGCCCTCCTCTTGCTCTATGGGGGAGGGGGGAGCATTTTTGCGGGCAGTCGCCCTTGGCTCCTGTTTCCTGCACAAAAAAAAAATATATAGGGTGGCGCGAAAGTCAAGCGTCAAAATTATAAAATTTTAACTAGAAAAGTAATTTCTTTTAAAAATAGTGGCGGCATAGAACGGAAAAGATCCATTCTCTCTCGCTTCTTGACTCCTCACTTTTGCGCCACTATATATATATATATATATATATATATATATATATATATATATATATATGAAAATTAAAATGAAAAAGTTTATTGGCAGACTATAGTCCATATGACAAATATTATTAATACAATGACAGTTCACATACTAAGGATAGAAATATATACAGTTGATTAGAAATAATACAGTAATGTCAAAGTTAAGTGGAGCTACAGACAGACGTTTTCATACCAAGAATTCCATAGCTTAGAGGATAAACGACAGGACTCATGGATAGCTTGGATAATCGGGTTGGTTGATTTTTAATTCTTTGCATTAGATTGTATTGAGCACGTCTTGTTACCTCCGGAAAGCTCGGTACATGGCGGGTAGCAAACATTTGCGAAGCTATATATACACAAGAGAATACAGTAGGTTGGGGATTCATCCTTCCCTTTTTCTCCCCACGGCGGATAACAATACTTTGAAAATAGGTTAACGTAATGTAACGTAACCTAAAACGAACTGGAGGGTGTGTAAAGGCTGAGAAACCATAAAGGACGACTTATTTGACTGAGTTTTTTTAATTAATATTCTAACTTGGGTGAAATTCGAAAGAGTAAGCATTGTATACAGTGTGAAAATTCTTTTTCTAAACTTTTTTATAGAACTCTCCTCTACTTTAACTCAAACGAAAGTGATTAAAAATTTGAAAATATAAAATATGAGTATATAACCTGTTTGACCTACTTTGTAAAAATAGTAACGAACTATATATATATATATATATATATATATATATATATATATATATATATATATATATATATATTACTGAGCTTCAAGTAATAGAACCGTTGAGCAATAGCGATCACAATATGGTAGAGTTTGTCCTCTCAGTAAGTCACTCGAAACCAACTAACTCGACTAAAATTCCTAACTTCCAGCACGCAGACTTTAGTAAATTTCGAAACAAATTTTCACACGTCAATTGGGAAAACGTAATGGGGAACTCCAACGCAAAACTAATGTGGGAATCGTTCGTAACGGTATTTAGGACAATAAATGAGGAATGTGTACCGTACAAAATTAAGCGTGTGAAAGTAAACAACAAGCCCTTGTGGTTTACTTGTAGAGTAGGAGACATTATAAAGAGTAGAGATAGGGCTTATAGGCTATATAAGTGCGATAAAGATAATCTGTTGTTACGAAACAACTACATATCTCTAAGGCGTGAAGCTAAAAGTGTAATAAAAAAGTCAAAACGCGAATTTGAAATCTCCATAGCTCGTGACGGTAAAGAAAACCCCAAGCGATTCTTTCAATACGTCAATAATAGAAATCCAGTAAAAAGTGTCTTAGGTCCATTAAAAAATGTAAATGGAGATCTAGTCTCTGAAAACAAGGAAATGGCTACCTTGCTAAACGAATTTTTTACGTCAGTTTTTACTATAGAAGATGTAACGAATATCCCTACGGTCATAGACACAATACCTTTTGATAATGGTAATATTTTGGATAATATTGTCGTTAGTGAAGGGGAAGTAATGTGCTATATTGATAAAATGAAAACGCGTAAATCACCGGGACCGGATTCCATATATCCCATACAACTAAAAGAATTAAAAGATAGCATTGTTGTGCCGCTAACAAAGATTTTTAATGCGTCTATTTCTGAGGGGTGCGTACCAGATAATTTCAAGTTAGCAAACGTAACACCTATCTTTAAGAAAGGCGATAAAGGTGCGGCGGGAAATTATAGGCCAATCAGTTTAACGTCTGTTGTAGGTAAGCTTTTGGAATCAATAATTAGGGATCGTATAGTCGAACACTTAGAATACCATAAACTTGTTAGAAATACGCAGCACGGATTTAGGCGAAACAAATCTTGCTTAACTAATCTTTTAGAATTTTTCCAAAGCGTGGTTGACGATTACAGATCTACAGATCTACAGAAGCTAAGGCTAACAAAGACCCTAAGATCCACTCTAAGGTTAGCCCGAGAGAAAGGAAAGAATAGCGGGTTAAGAGAAGAGAAGAGAATAAGGGGTTAAGTAAGAGCAACACCTATCACTCATGGGTTAACATTCATTCAGAAAAAGAGGAAAAGTGTCTCACCATCATCATCCGCCGGCCACTGCCGACAAGTCAGAAAAATAGTCGGAGAATATAGGAGAGGGGTGAAAAATGAAAAGTAGTAAAATAAGAACGCTTACAAACCATGCAAACACAGTCTTAACTCACTGTCATACCATGCAAACTACAAACATGCAAGGAAAGAGTTACAGACATGCAAGTTAGGAGATAAGAAAAAAAAAAAAAGTAGGTAAAGTTAAACAAAAAGTGGGTTAGTTTACGCTACAAGCTACATCTACATTCGTGTTAGTCTATTTTTTTTTTTTTTTTTTTTAATTATTTTTTTTTTTTTTTTTATAATTTTATTGCTGGCATCACACGCTGGCATGTCACAAGCTGGCATCATCGTCAACAGACTCATCCTCGAGCACCACCACCAGAGCTCCTGTTAACTTTCTTTTTAATTTTAAACAACGTAATACTTTTAAAATGTCTGTCAAGACGGTTCTTAAACATATTAACGCTGGTAGAATGAACGACTGACGCGGAAGATTATTCCATTTATCAATTACTTTAAACGTAAAGAAGTTTTTAGCGATATTAGTAATGAAACGTCTGCCACGCAACTTAAATCCGTTATTGCGAGTATTACTATTATCGAAAGTGAACAATTTGTCAAAATTTACGTTATCGATGTTATTAACGATTTTGAAAACTTCAATAAGCTCCCCCCTTAATCTCTAGTTTCGAGTGAATACAGTCTAACTCTTTAATCCTATCTTCATAAGGCTTATTGCGCAATGACGGAATAAGTTTCGTGGCACGACGCTGAACCCTTTCTAACCTATCAATATCCTCACGCAAGTACGGGCACCAAAACTGAACGGCATATTCTAAATGAGGCCTGACTAGGGACTTGTAAAGGGGCAATATAATATCCTTCGATTTAAATTCGAAATTACGCGCTATGAAGCCTAACATCCTATTAGCTTTTGCGCAAGACTCCAGGCACTGGTTCCTAACCTTTAAATCTTTAGTTACGCGTACACCTAAATCTACTTCCTCGTCAACGCTCGCTAACTCCTTATCATCCATCGTGTACGCGTAATTATTGTTGCGAGAACCTATATGCAAAACTTTACATTTATCTACGTTAAATTGCATCTGCCACTTATCCGTCCACTCCGTAATCCTATCTACATCGTCTTGGATCCTATTTCTATCGTCCTCGTTAACAACCTTACCCCCTATTTTAGTATCGTCCGCGAACTTTGACACGTTACTAGTCAATCCTACATCTATGTCGTTAATGTAAATTACGAATAACAATGGGCCTAACACTGAACCCTGTGGGACATCGCTACCTACATCTAACCACCCCGATTCACTACCATTAACTACGACCCTCTGCCTCCTAGCACGAAGCCATTCTTCTAACCAGTTAGCTACCTGACCGCGTATACCGTGCGCTTTAACCTTCGCAATTAGTCTCCTATGCGGAACTGTATCGAACGCCTTTTTAAAATCTAAATAAATAACGTCAGCTGCCCTATGCCTATCGTATTCGCGCACTATTTCGTTATAAAATTCTAACAAATTAGTTAAACAAGACCTATGGCGTCGAAACCCGTGCTGACTACTATTAATCAAACCCCTACTTTCTAAGTGATCGATAATACGATCCCTAACTACGGATTCCAAAAGTTTACCGACAATTGACGTTAAGCTAATGGGCCTATAATTGCTAGCTACCGCGCGGTCGCCTTTTTTAAAAATAGGCGTGACGTTAGCTAATTTGAAGTCTTCAGGAATAATCCCCGTTTCGAGTGACTGATTAAAAATCTTCGCTAAGGGCCTACGATAACGTCTTTCAAATCTTTCAAATGTCTAGGATAAAAAGCGTCAGGGCCTGGAGCCTTGCTAACTTTTAGCCTATCGATATAATGCGCAATCTCAGCCTCGTAAACAGTTATTTCATCTAAAATAGTCTCGCTACTAAATGGAACGATATCGTCAACGTCGGGGACATTATTTACGTCCTCTACGGTAAAAACTGTCGCAAAAAGTTATTGAAAATACCCGCCATCGCCTGAGCGTCAGAAGCCAAAGCGCCATTTACATCCACTAGAGGGCCTATGTTATCCTTTACCGGCTTACGATTATTTACGTATTCAAAAAATTTTTTGGATTATGTTTACTATCCGCAGCTATAACTATCTCTAAATTACGCTCAGCATTCCTAACTGATCTTTTAACCTGACGTCTAAGCTCGATATATCTATTAAAGTTAGCTACCTGGCCATTGCGCTTGTTAAGTCTATACGCTCTATTACGCTCGTTTATGAACTCGCCTACTTCCCTAGTCCACCACTTCGGCCTACCACGATTTCTAACGCGCTTGGGCCTACGAGGAAAAACTCCCTTTCAATATTCCTAAAACTTTCTTTAAACGCCACCCAACGCAAATTTGTATCATTACCCATAAATAATTTATCCCAGTCAACTACTCTCATCCTATCAGCAAAACTATCAAATTAGCCCTACGAAAATCAGGGACTTCTATTACGTTACTATCCTGGGTGTTTTTCTATCAATAACTTAAACCTAAGAATTTGATGATCTCTACATCCTAAACTCTCGCCTACTTCTAAACCTTCGACTATATTCTCGCCGTTCGTCATCACCAAATCTAAGATATTATCACCGCGCGTTGGTTCGGTAACTATCTGTCGTAAAAAGTTATCGTCCATAAACTCAACCAGTCTCAAACCCTCTTCGTTACCCGTAAAATTCTCGTAATTAACATTAGGGCAGTTAAAGTCTCCGACAATTATACTATTCCGATTGTCAATAAAATTACCAAGAAGTGAGTAAAATCTAGTATCTATATCGAGGGGTTAAACGGGAGGTCTATAAACAACGACAAAATTAAAACTAATACTACGCGCCCTAACTTCAACACAGATCGCATTAATTGCTTCCGGAAAATTTAACTTAACCTCGATAGCCCTAAGGGAATTACGAATGTACAGCAAAACGCCGCCTCCAAATCTACGATAGACATCGGGCGGTTGATGTACTGTATTTAGATTTTCAAAAAGCGTTTGACACCGTGCCGCACAAAAGACTCATTGAAAAAACTAAGGGTCATGGAATCAGGGGTGTAGTAATAAATTGGCTAGAAGAGTGGTTGCGAGGCAGGAAACAGAGGGTGGTCGTTGATGGAGCGGAGTCGTGCTGGGCTAATGTAGCGAGTGGCGTTCCTCAGGGTTCTGTATTGGGCCCCTTGCTTTTTCTTATATATATTAACGATTTAGATGTCGGCCTAGTCAGTACAGTTTCAAAGTTTGCGGATGACACGAAGCTGGGTGGTAGGGCGATTAATGACGAAGATAGAGGTAAAATTCAGGAAGATCTGAATAAAATCGTTGATTGGTCAGTCACATGGCAAATGAGATTTAACGTTGATAAGTGCAAAATTTTGCATAAAGGTTCGCGTAACGGTAAATTTGCGTATAGTATGTCAGGGAAAGATTTAACAAGCGTAGAGCAGGAAAAAGATTTAGGAGTTATAGTCACTGGTGATTTAAAAGTAGCGAAACAAAGTACAGCAGCGGTCAATAAGGCGAACAAAGTGTTAGGTTTTATAGCTCGAAATTTTGAGTACAAATCGCGCGATATTATAGTTCCACTTTATAAATCATTAGTTAGACCCCATTTGGAGTACGCGGTCCAATTTTGGAATCCGTATATGCGCAAAGATATAGACAAAATCGAAAGAGTTCAAAGACGAGCAACTAAGATGATTCCGTCGCTTAGGTCAAAGTCGTACGAGGATAGGCTTAAGGAGTTAAAATTGACAACACTCGAGACCAGGAGGTTAAGGGGTGATCTAATCCAGGTTTTCAAAATTATGAATGGGTTCGATAACGTAGATAGAGATAGCTTTTTCGAAATATCTCAATATAATAGGACTAGAAATAACGGTGTAAGTTGACAAGTAGAAGGTTCGAGA
>JAJOZX010001217.1:35000-130000 GCA_023014485.1 Bathynomus jamesi | reverse complement strand
CAGAAGAGTTGATAACTATTATCACAGACTCGAACAGCAGAGATACTATCAAAGCTTTACTCTGTGATGGTACTCCTGTAAATACAGGAAAAATTGGTGGAGCCATAAAACTGGTTGAAATTCATCTTAACAGACCAGTGCAGTGGTTGGTGTGCCTCTTGCATTTGAATGAGCTGCCTTTTATGCACATCTACAAAGCCATTGATGGTAAAACAACAGGTCTAAATACTATACTTTTGTGGGTTCAATTGGGAATAAACTGAAAACAGATTTAACAAAATTGGAAGTAGTTAAATATTCTCGCGTAAAGGGAAACATTAAAGAAATTCCAGCAAATGTTGTGAAGGAGCTAAGCAGTGATCAAATATATCTCTATGATATGTGTCTGGCAGTGCAAACTGGAGATACTTCTCAAGATCTGTCCACTCGATCCCCAGGTATCCTTCACCATGCTCGCTGGCTAACTCTAGCCAACAGGGTCCTTCGATTATATATCTCAACGCCAAATCCCAATAAAATCATTCAAGACATAGTCAAGATTATTATGCAGTTCTATGCTCCAGGATGGTTTTGGGTAAAATCTCATCCTAATGCAACTGATAGTGCATATAACTTTTTGCGTTTAATGTGCTTGCTTCGAAATTTAGATGAACAACATACGTAAATCAATCATAGAACCAGTATTAAAGAATAACGCCTACTTTGCCCACCCACAAAATATACTCATATCAATGGTAACTGACAAGAGACTAGAAATTAGGGAGCAAGCTATTCAGAAAATCATCGTCTCAAGAACAGGATTTTCAAGTACCAAAAAGTCTGAGTGGCCTCGAACCCTCAATTTCCAATCTACTGACTACACCGAGATGATCGATTGGCAAAATGAGATCATTACTCCTCCACTGCTGCTAAACAATTTTAGCGACGATGAGCTACTACAGGCTCGATGTAAGCCACTGGAGATAGCTTCTTTTCCATGCCACAGTCAAAGTGTGGAAAGGGCAGTGAACCTAGTAACAAAGGCATGTCAGGAAAGAATAGGATATGACAACCGTCAAAAGTTTATCTTAAACTCATTAGAATCAAGGCGAAAACTGCCCAAGTTTGAATGGAAGGCCCAATGGAATGAGTAAGAAACATATGATATAAAATTTCCTAATAATATTGAAAATTTCTTCCCTTTTGATGTGATAAGGAACAATGAAAAAATAAATTGAATTTTAGCACATTTATTGTGCCTCTAATTTTTTCTTCTGAATATATTGTTGTACTTAATTAATTTTCCTAATACTGTACCCCAAGCGATTCTTTCAATACGTCAATAATAGAAATCCAGTAAAAAGTGTCTTGGGGCCTTTGAAAAATGTAAACGGAGACCTAGTTTCTGAAAACAAGGAAATGGCTACCTTGCTAAACGAATTTTTTACGTCAGTTTTTACTATAGCAGATCTAACGAATATCCCTACGGTCATAGACATAATACCTTTTGATAATGGTAATATTTTGGATAGTATCGTGGTTAGTGAAGGGGAAGTAATGCGCTATATTGATAAAATGAAAACGCGTAAATCACTGGGGACGGATTCCATATATCCCATACAACTAAAAGAATTAGAAGATAGCATTGTTGTGCCGCTAACAAAGATTTTTAATGCGTCTATTTCTGAGGGGTGCGTACCAGATAATTTCAAGGTAGCAAACGTAACACCTATCTTTAAGAAAGGCGATAAAGGTGCGGCGGGAAATTATAGGCCAATCAGTTTAACGTCTGTTGTAGGTAAGCTACTGGAATCAATAATTAGGGATCGTATAATCGAACACTTAGAAGTGCATAAACTAGTTAGAAATAAGCAGGACGGTTTTAGGCGAAACAAATCTTGCTTAACTAATCTTTTAGAATTTTTCCAAAGCGTGGTTGACGTTTACGATAGACATAGGGCGGTTGATGTAGTGTATTTAGATTTTCAAAAAGCGTTTGACACCGTGCCGCACAAAAGACTCATTGAAAAAAACTAAGGCTCATGTAATCAGGGGTGTAGTAATAAATTGGCTAGAAGAGTGGTTGCGAGGTAGGAAACAGAGGGTGGTCGTTGATGGAGCGGAGTCGTGTTGGGCTAATGTAGCGAGTGGCGTTCCTCAGGTTCTGTATTGGGCCCCTTGCTTTTTCTTATATATATTAACGATTTAGATGTCGGCCTAGTCAGCACAGTTTCAAAGTTTGCGGATGAAACGAAGCTGGGTGGTAGGGCGATTAATGACGAAGATAGAGGTAAAATCCAGGAAGATCTGAATAAAATCGTTGATTGGTCAGTCACATGGCAAATGAGATTTAACGTGGATAAGTGCAAAATTTTGCATATAGGTTCGCGTAACGGTAATTTTGCGTATAGTATGTCAGGGAAAGATTTAACAAGCGTAGAGCAGGAAAAAGATTTAGGAGTTATAGTCACTGGTGATTTAAAAGTAGCGAAACAAAGTACAGCAGCCGTCAATAAGGCGAACAAAGTGTTAGGTTATATAGCTCGAAATTTTGAGTACAAATCGCGCGATATTATAGTTCCTCTTTATAAATCATTAGTTAGACCCCATTTGGAGTACGCGATCAAATTTTGGAATCCGTATATGCGCAAAGATATAGACAAAATCGAAAGAGTTCAAAGACGAGCAACTAAGATGATTCCGTCGCTTAGGTCAAAGTCGTACGAGGATAGGCTTAAAGACTTAAAATTGACAACACTCGAGACTAGGAGGCTAAGGGGTGATCTAATCCAGGTTTTCAAAATTATGAATGGGTTCGATAACGTAGATAGAGATAGCTTTTTCGAAATATCTCAATATAATAGGACTAGAAATAACGGGTGTAAGTTGACAAGTAGAAGGTTAGAGACAGCAGTTGCGAAAAACTTTTTTACGCATAGAATAGTAAATAGCTGGAATAGTTTGCCGGTAGAAGTAATTAGTAGCACTTCTATAAACATGTTTAAAAATCGATTAGAGAAATATGTTGATAGATTGCGTATAGTTTAAGGTAGTAAAAGTAAGGCTTTGTGGTGATCGATCCCACAGCTCAACACAAGTGCTGTGGGATATAGGGAGGCAGCATCTTGGGTTAGGGGATACACTCTGTCCTTACACACCCCATTTAAAGAGATTCCTCCTTCGAGCGGTGCCCCCCATAGTACTGTGAGGTATTGAAAAACTCATGATCTTCACTTGCCCGACAAACACCTTGAAATGGGAGACCCAAAATGGGTGCACACACATTCTACATTACTGTACAGTCTTTACAGCCACACCTACACTTTTCCTCCTAAGTATATATATTGTAATGTGTATATATAAATTTTGACTTGGTCCGCAATCGATATGGATCGTGACTTATTTTTCGTTGGCAAGGTACTAGTATCGATGGATACCGTAATGAAATTGACTGGATTCTTTGGATCTGATATATTTGCATGTTGGTTATAAATAGATATAGAGTGTAACATATTTGTGGATAGTAGTCTATTATGACTTGATCCTCTGGATCCAGAGATTCTCTCTTTAGTTTTAAATCGATAATTAATTAGTTTTAAATCGATAATTAATTAGTTTTAAATTGATAATTAATTAGTTATGCAAAAATTGGTCGTTGCCAATGTACAGGCAGTTTTTACATAAATTTCTCATGTTCTTGTGGTTCGGAACCCACGTAAAATTGTAGGTCCCATCCGCCACCACGGAGGACATACACAATTACGAACACAGTCAGGTAGACCAACCATGGGTGGATCCTAGGGTCTTTGTTGGTCTGTAACATTATAACACATTATAACATTATTAAATAAAATATTATACGTTAATAAAGATTTATGTCATCAAAAAACCTGAATGTAGAGTAAGTCTAGTATAAATGGAATATTCTTCAATATAGGTCAAAAAGTGAAAAATTGTGCCAGTGGTAGGAGGTTTTAAACAGTGAAAATAATTTATGAGGGAGTTCCTGTGTTCCATTCAAACCCCTCACAATATGTACCTTTTCAATATAAAATTTCGACCCGGCCTAATATATATATATATATATATAATATATGATGTAAACCCACAAGGAAAAAGAAAAATGATTCCAAGAACTTTCGTGTATTCAGAAGTACACCTCGTCAACCCCCTGACGAGGTGTACTTCTGAATACACGAAAGGCCTTGGAATCATTTTTCTTTTTCCTTGTCGGTTTACATCATTCATTCATTTCACGTGTTTAATTGTGAAATTCATCCCATATATACTATATATACTGGGTGATCCAGATAAATGGGACCCATAAAAAAAAGCCAAATATTCTTAATATTTAATTCCTTTCATAAAAACTATATATCATTCGAAAGAGTAGAGTTACAAGTTTATTATGAAATATTTATTTTTTAAAAATGACTCCTTTCAAATGTGCTCCATTAGTTGCCAAGCATTCCAGTGTTCTCGCTTGTAAGTTCTGCATCACTTTTGCAAGAGTGTGCGGTGGTATGGCCTGTATCTCATTTGTGATGGCGGCCTTCAATTCTTGCAAGGTCGTTGGGTTATTTCTGTAGACCCTACTCTTTAAATATCCCCAGAGATAATAATCT
This sequence comes from Bathynomus jamesi, assembly GCA_023014485.1. Classification (NCBI taxonomy): domain Eukaryota; kingdom Metazoa; phylum Arthropoda; class Malacostraca; order Isopoda; family Cirolanidae; genus Bathynomus; species Bathynomus jamesi. The sequence goes on along the minus strand of JAJOZX010001217.1, from coordinate 125,396 downwards.
AAGGGAGAAAAATCCGGAGACCTTGCGGGCCATTCAACGTCTCCAAATCTTGAGATTAACTCGCCTGGAAACGTTTGACGCAAAACTGCCATGCAGTTCCTCGTGGTGTGGCAGGTAGCTCCGTCTTGTTGGAACCAGTGGTTTTCTAGACAAAGATCTCTTAATTTAAGAATAAGGAAATCGGTCAACATTTTTTCGTAGCGATCACCATTTACAGTGACCGTGTTTCCGGTGGAATCCTCGAAAAAGTACGGCCCTATGATCTGAGATGCAGTAAGACCACACCAAACAGTTACACGCTGACTATGCAACGGGACTTCGGTAATATTCAATGGATTTTCTGTTGCCCAGAAACGACAATTTTGTTTGTTTACAGTTCCATTCAAGTGAAAATGGGTTTCGTCTGACATAATCAAAGTTGCTAGAAAATTGGTGGTGTCATTTACCTTCTGTTGGATCCATTGACAGAATTGTCGTCTTCGTGCGAAATCTCCATCGTTTAGTTGTTGCATTGTTTGAATTTTATATGGAAAGAGCATTAAATTTTGCTTGAATATACGGTGTGTTGTTCCATATCCAACTCCTAACAGCTGAGAAGCACGTCTGATGCTTATGTTAGGATTATCCTGTACAATTTCATGAGTTCTGTTAATGATCTCGTCTATCCTTGCTGTGCGCACTCTTCCAGTTGGTTTTCTTTTTCCAATGCTGCCAGTTAGGGAAAAATTTCTGACACACCGACGGATTACTTTCTTAGAAGGTGATTTTGACATCTGAAAATTTGTCTTGAAAGATCTTTGAGCTGAAACTACACTTCTTCCATGCTCATAATATTGCTCAGTTATGAAACGCAGCTGTTCCACAGTCCATGCAGTCATCTTGAAGAGTTAGTTTTAACTAACACTTTTATTTTGTTTTGTATCTTATCTTGTCTTGTATTGTCAAAACCTTACAATCCTGTACAAACTTGTAACTATCCTCTTTCGAATGATGCGTATGATTTTATAAAAGGACTTATACTTTAAGAGTTACAGGGGTTTCTTTTGGGTCCCATTTCTCTGGATCACCCTTTATATATACTGTACACCGTATATAATAATATATATATAATAATATATATATATATATATATATATAATATTGTATATAAGTTTATAAGGTAAGATTTGTGTAGCTTGAAAAAAATCAAGATAAATATTTCAATCTCGATTCTTTTATAAACTGTGCCAAAATTGAGCAGAGTTTTGTATAAAAAGTTTTCAATCAGAAATTATTTGCCGGTGAAAGCTTTGAAATTTCCAATATAAATTCTGGGCGGAGGCTGTCAGAAAGCGCTCAGAGGTGTTCCCGTATTTCAGGGTATATAAATAAGCAAACGGCTTTCTAAATGCGCACCAAAGTTCTCAGGGCCAGTAAAAAATGCGATAATAGCATCCCATTAGCCTTTATATATAAACCGTATATCGCTCTATATTTATTTTTATATCCGGTACCGCATCAGCGGATTTTAAACCTTTATTGGCGGATTGTTATGCGTGTTTGTTGCCGATTATGTAAAGTCAAAAAAAGCCCGGATTGGATTCGGCAATGGGTGTCATGAAAATCCGTTCCGAACTGATGAAAAATATCAAAGATTTTTTAATGCATACAGATTATACGGGTATAATAAAGTAGATAGTAAAAGGTTAGTTTAAACTAGGTCAGGCTAGGTTAAGCTGGGTTAGGTTGGGTTAGTTACATGTAGGTTAGGTTACGCTAAGTTAGGTTAAGTCTGGTTAGGTTAGGTTAGTTTAATTAGGTTAGTTTAGTAATTTTCATTGAAAATGTGGAATATAGTTTGAAATGTGAAATCCATATACTCGGATTAGGTATAAAGTGGACATTATGAAATTCGAATTTGTTCATGTAACTGAAATTATTATAAATTAGTGAAAATAATTGTGTGTTCGCCTTCGAATTATTGTTAATAAAATTAACGGTTAATTTTATAAACATCACAACGGAGTAGTGGAACAATGTAAATCTGCACAATGTCCATATACGTACATAAGGTGGATCTGCATAATGTCGACGCGTTACATGAACAAAATCGAATTTCATAAAGTCCACGTTCAACCTTAAGCGTGTAGGACTATATAGATTTCAGATTTCAAACTACGTTTCAGATTTTCAATGAAAATTACTAACTTAACCTAACCTAACCAGACCTACCCTAGCCTAGTGTAACCTAACCGGGCATAATGTAACCTAACTTAATTCTACTTAACCTAACATGGCCTAATTTAGGCTAATTTTTTAGTATAGAAAATTATGCATATGGACCTTGTGCAAATCGACTTTATGCGTGTGAACATTGCGCAAATCGACTTTCTTCCACTACCTGATGTCAACATGCATAATGTCGACACCAAAATTTCTGAATTCATTACTAATGTCTAAAATCTCGACCTTACGCATTTTATTTAAATTCATGCTAAATTAGTTTAAATTAGGTCAAGTTAGGTTACATTATGCCTGGTTAGATTCCACTAGCTTAGGTTGTTATGTTAGGTTAGTAATTTTCGTTGAAAATCCAAAATGTACGTATAGGTTAGTCACTCTCAATTAGAATATTAAACAAATCTTTCATTTCCATTTGAAATCCGTAAACTTGCATAAGGTTAATCTGGAATAAGACCGATTTGCATAAGGTCGAACGTCGACATCATGAAATTCGAGTTTGTTCATGTGATGCATATTGGATGAGATACAGAGAAATATTTCTACAATTCGGTTATTTTCTTCGATTTGGTCATAATTCAAGCGGTTACTTCTGGTCTGCTCGAAATCAAGATAAGGGGGAAGGATTTAGTCATAAATGACAAAGCTCTCTCATTGTGGGATCATGAAATGTGCGTCCTTTAAAACCTAACATCTTTCACAGAGAAAACAAAATGAAAACCGGTTTAAAGACAATTAAATAAAAGCAGTGGAAGAGTTTCTTCATTCCTCAGAAACACCATAAAAGAAGATAGTATAATTAAACCTTGAATATAAATTCTCGTATGCTTCAAACGTGTCTTTCCAATTAATGCACGTGAGAATTATGAGCCTTTTCAGCACCTCTGAAAGCTAGAAATTTTTTTTCCGGATTCTAAAACTTGTTTTGTATTGTTAAAAAGTATTAACACCACGTGTAAAGGGGTACCTCAAAACAACTACTTCCAAGTTTATTAAAAGCTTTTTTTACTAAAGTGAACAAAAGAATATGTTCCACCATGATTTGGAACCGTTAAATATTTTGATGCCTCACGACAGAAAAAATTATTCTATATACGAGCCTATACTGCTTAACTCCTTTATATTTAATGGCCTCGTGCCCAGCAAATGATCTTTAAAGATCCCTCCATGAAATTTATAGCCTCTCGTACTAACTCGACCCGTATAATAAACTTTTCAGAGGTTTAAACCAGTATCATTTTCTAGCTAATCTTCGACGGAAAGTAAAAAAGGAAAAAATTCCTCTTCGGCTTCGAGGAAGACGACGATGCGTCACTCGAATGAAGCCACTAAAGAGATATTCCTTCTCATTTTCTCGCTTAAAAAAGGAAGCCACGACGGTCTTCCTTGGATGTTGCTCAGGAGCATTGATTAAACGTCAGCGCGAATCATCGTTCTCAATTATTACTTTCCATTATCAGGGGAAAGCCTTTAAGCAAATGAGCTTCGAACAATGTCAGCGACGGACGTCCAACTACCGCCGACGTTGACTTATAATCTTTCATTCCGCGCATATATAATGACAGGTCATTTACTTTTAATTTATATATGTTTATTATACTTGCTTAAAGGAAGATGCATCGTACCATCAAAGTTAAGTGCGTGCAATAATTTATATGTAACTGCCGCGGGTTAAGTGGCCTTCTTAACAGCCTTTATTACCAACTGCATATTTTCACGTTTCGTGCGAGTCAGTCGACGCGGATTGATGTTTACGTGTTGTTCAGTACATTTCAGCAACGTGCATTAATTCATTTACACTTCCTAAAATAAGCTAAATTTAGATATAATTAAGCACTTTGACGTGTCATTATGCACAGTTCCAAGTCTGGAAAAATATTATGATTAAAAATTAAGAAAGAAATTCCTGTAATTCCTGTATTGAACGTCACGCGCTCGCGCACGCACACACACACACACACACACACACACACACACACACACACACACACATATATATATATATATATATATATATATATATACAGAGTGTCCCAAAACAACGTATACATTTTTAAAAAACTTGTAACAGGCGAACCCACTAACGGATTCAGATGATTTTTATTTCTTTTTGTAGGTAAAATATACAACATCGAAATAATAGATAGTTTAATTTGTTTTAAACACGTAAGTGTTCGAAATGTCGACCATTGACATCAATGCACCACTGCGCTCTTTGATTCACTGATTGGCAGACTTCAACAAAATGTTTGTAGGGATATTTCTACACGCTTCTTCAACTGTGCTCTTTAGTTGTTCAAGTGATGTAGGTCTTCTACTGTATACTTCATTTTTCAAATGACCCCATAAAAAAAAGTCAAGTGGGTTCAAATCTGGTGAACGTGGTGGATACTCGATACTACCTCGTCGTCCGATCCACCGATAATGAAATGTTTCATCAAGGTAGTTCCTGACATCCTGATGGTAATGAGGAGGTGCTCCATCTTGTTGAAAGTAAATGTCCTCATCTCCGTATAACTGTCGAATTGCAGGAAAACCTTTTCCCCGAAGCATGTTGAGGTAGCTATGACCGGTAACTGTACCATCGAAAAAGAATGGACCAACCAAACCTTTGGAAGAAAAACCACACCAGACAGTTATACCCGGTAAATTTACATGTCGTTCCACATAAATGTGTGGATTTTCTTGTGACCAGTATGTGCAATTATGACGATTAATTATACCATTCAACTTATATGTAGCCTCATCAGACCACACAATTTTGTCCGCAAATTGGCCATCTTCTGTGTTTTTTACTCGAAACCATTCGCAAAATTGGATTCTGCGATCCGGATCATCCTCATTCAAGGCATGTAATAATCTCGGGATGTAAGATTTCCATTTAGCATTCTTCAGAATTCTGTGGACACTTGTCTTACTTTTCCCTGTTTCACGAGCACATTGTCTCACAGATCTTCTTGGTGATCGGTTGAATACCTGTAGCACTTCATCAGAAGTGTTAGCATCTGTTGATGTCTTTGGACGCCCAGTCGCTTGCTTGTACACATCATGCACAGTACCGTATACTTCAAATTTCTCACAGATACGTGAAATGGTAAGTCGAGTTGGAGGATTAGTTCCAAAATTGTCTCCCCACTGTTGTTGAACCTTTGATATCTTAACTTTAAAATACGACTTTAGTATCCATTTTCGTTGCTCAAATGATAAGCGCACACTTCCATTTTCCATGTTTACTGTAGGCAGGCAAGGCTATTACTAATTTCGATTTTGTATCTCTTAGGCTAGCCAAGGCTGTTAACAATTTCGCTTTTGTATCTCCTTAGGCTATAGGCTATAAAAGAAATAAAAATCATCTGAATCTGTTAGTGGGTTCTCCTGTTATAAATTTTTTAAAAATGTATACGTTGTTTTGGGACACTCTGTATATATATATATATATATATATGTGGGAATGAACTCAGAATGGTTCCCTGAGGTTTTTTTATGATACACACAGACCGTGCATGGAACAAGGAACTATTCTAGGAAGATTAAATCCACTGTAGTCCGAATAAGTAATGGTAAATGACAAATACTATAGTTTTTTCTTTTTCATGATGCTAGCCGGATCCTATCTGCTTTGCAGATAGCTGGTGAGGGAAGCTATATTTTTGGGACCTCTTTGCGAGTGACCCGTTGCCCACGTCCGGTTAGCATCATGAAAAAGAAAAAACTATAGTATCATATTTGTCATTTGCCATTACTTATTCGGACTATAGTGGATTTAATCTTCCTAGAAGAGTTCCTTGTTCCATGCACGGTCTATGTGTATCATACCTTATGAACCTTATGTTGTTTCGTGCGTTGGTCTCTCTTCACACGGAGGTCAAGCTGGTGGCCCCGCCTCTATGTATATATATATATATATTATACTGGTGTTTTTGCGCTTATAAATACACAAGTTTACTCACATAATCTTAACCTAAATCTGTTTATATAATTATACTGGAAGAAATTGGAGGTGTTCATTGAAGGAGATACAACTAATTATTAAATGTAAAGTTCTCCTGCTGGTATCATCGCACTCAAGGTCATTTTTTTCCCATTTCATTCCTGAAAACCAAAAGTGAGAAATCCGCGAGTGAGAATCTGAAAGGAGTCAATTTTCCAATCGCTCTATTCCCGTCTCATGCCATTCTCATTCAATCCATGGATTTCTTACTTTGGTCCTGGTTAAGTTACGCTAATATTAGGTTAGGTTAGGTTAGGTTAGGTTAAGGTAGGAAATATTAACCATTCTCATTTTGCGCCTTTACCGCAAATGCAAATGGCAGTGACGGTATTTCTCAAATGAAAAAAACTCTTTTCACGGATGTGGATTTCTCATTTTGTGCATTTTCACTCGTAAAACTCGAATACACAGAAATGGAAATGACATTGAGTGGAAAGTAATCTCTCATACGTCGTTGCGAGTAACGTACATGAGAATTCTAGCTGCTTTGAGTCCCTTAAAGACTCGCAGAGAATTTTGTCTCATTGAAATTTAAAATCTGCAATGACAATATGACCGAAATTTAGGTGTTAATTAACAATACTAACGCTAAAAGTATCATAAACAATTATTGGGTAATAACCTTTGAAAGTTCCTCTGCTTAAAGCTTACTATTTTTAAAATAAAAAAGTTACGTCAGATTAAAGGATATACTTTCGCTGAAGGAAAAAGAGGGGGATCTTTTAAAATGAGATAATTTTCTTTATTTTAAGAGAAAATTATTCTTTAAATGTGTGACGTGTGAACTTCTTACAGGATGAAAAGATTATTTCACTCAACGTCACTAACAAATAAAGAAACAATGAGAATTCCTGTTCTACATATTATTTTCAATGAAAATACGTGTAAACGCCTAGAGACGCCAAATGTAGCTTCATTTATACTAAAAACCTGGACGTAAGCGGAACGTTTTTGAAAACCAAGAACGATCTTTGACTAATCTTTTTAAAAAATGCATTTCATTAAAGAGAATCCGATGAAATTTTTGGCTCCGAAATTTTGCGAACATAAAAATGATGATCCGAACTTTGAAAAATTCGGTTCTCAACTCCGATGATGGTGAGCGTGTAATTTAATGTATCCACAACATTATTATTATTATTATTATTATTATTATTATTATTATTATTTTTATTAACCTTTCACATTATTAATTTTTATATGGTAAAAACTTGCAGTATTGTATTATACCATATTAAATCATATAGTGTAGTATCATATAGTGTATTAGTTTAGATTGAAATTATTGAGCAGATTCGTATATATATATACACAGTGGCACTCCTAAGTATTCGTACGGAGAAATACTTGAGTTATATTCGTCCTTATCTTCTGTTGCATGCATAGGATAGTTTTGAAAAGTTTACCATTCGTTTAGAAAAATTTAACAAATAAAAAAAATTAGTTTAACTCTAACATATAAGGTAAAACATTAAAGAATTTAAGGAAAATAAAAAGAAAGTTAAAATGCAAAAGTTTTCGTATATTTACTTACAAAATTATTTAATACTTTGTGCGTTCACCTTTTGCGTGAATGACTTCAATGATTCGTTTTGGGCATTTTTCTACGAAGTTTCGGCATCTCTCAGTAGAAATTGTACCCCCATTATTTAAGAGAAAATTGTTGCAATTTATTCATATTCGAAGGATTTTTCTTGCGGACAGCTTTCTTCAAATCATACCATAAATTCTCGATTAACTTGAGATCTGGGATTTGACTGGGAGACCTGAGAAGCTTGAAATTCTTTTGTTGAAGCCATTTCATGGTGCTCTTATTTTTATGTTTTGGATCATTATCTTGTTGCAGTACCCATTTGCGACCCATTCGCAACTTCCGAACTGAAGGCAATACATTTTTCTAAAATTTCCTGATATTTCTTCGAATTCAAGATTCCATTGATGACAACAAGCTTTCCTAGATCGGAAGCACTGAAGCATCTCCAAAGAAGCAAACTACCGCCACCATGTTTAACCGTAACTAGATTTTTTTTTTCCTCGAATACAGTTTTTGATTTTCGCCAAACATACCGTTGCTCGTTGTTCCCTAATAATTTAATTTTGGTCTTGTCTGTCCACAGAACTTTCTTCCCGAATGCAAATCCATCATTTTGATAATCCTTGGCTTACTTTAAACGAACTTCTTTGTGCGCTTTTCGTAGTTGAGGTTTTCTTCGTGCACCTCTTCCACGTCGACCATTCTTTCTCAATGTACGATGTACGGTAGCTCAGCTCAACCACTTGGTTTGAGTTTCGAAAAAGGAATTGGAATCGGAATTTATAGTAAAGTAAGAATTCTAATACTTGTCTAGAACGTTAAAAGTATATTTTCACTTGAGGGAATATCAAATATGAATTATCAAACTTATCGTATATTGGTTCAAATTTAAAGAGATCAAGGACATTATCTTAATATACGAACGAAATAAGGGTTAGTATAGACAGGAAGAAAGTGAGCCAAGTTCAGTTTGGATTAGTATTATCCCTTCAAAGCTGAACCCTTCAAAGCTGAACGCGAGACTAAGTTAAGAATTTAAAAATTAAATATAAGGTCTTTTGAAAGAAAAAAATGGCATATAACACGGTTAGATTATGATAATAAAAACCCATTCTAATATTAGAGTGGGTTTTTATTATCATATTTTGACCTTCACGTAGAAAAGTGAAGTTTTTTGCATTTACGGTTACTGTAGATTAGTTTATCTTAGATATTTTTATCATTTTAGATATTTTTACCAAAACCTCTATTGTGTGTCAATAGAGGATTGTGTGTCATCAAGCGCAACTCCTAATAATTTCCCAACAGTGACACGCGATATCAAGTGCAAGTTGGCAACAATATTGAAGTCTGGCATTAATTTCTTTTTTTTTTGTGATTAACAGGAAGTTTGTTTTACTTTTAATTAAGGATAATTTAGTGGCTTTCAGCCAATCGCATATTCTCGCAATGTCTCTATTTACTATTTCGTTAAGGGATGTAAGATCGTTGTCTGAGTATATCGAGGAAATGTCATCCGCATATTGGAAGCCTTTCCCTTTATGAGAGTTGTGAAAGTCACTTATGTAGGTCAGAAACAGTAAACTTCAAATTCCCCTCCTTTTCTACTGTCACGATATGTCTGAAAACATTTATACCCATCGAAAGGGTACGAGTCTTTAGTTGTCTTTTTTTATGTATGTTTCCTTGAGGACTACGATAGAGAATTGTGTTCCAATTAATTGTAATGAATTTTGTAGCTCTTCAGAATTAGAGGGTATGCTTATGTTCAGAGTTAGTATCATGAACTTATTAAAATTTAGATGGTCGGGACCTATGTTATGATATTTATATCGTAATAAACACACTCGGAGACAATACGTGACAGATTAAAAAAATCATCATCGCCGTCGTGTCTATCTCGTAACAGTTCTAAAAGGCTTGGAAGGTCTTTCATGGAAGTATGAGACGTAGTTAGGACTAGGAAGAGAAAGCAATAAAACTTTAGGGAAGCTGAAAGGAAAGGAAAATTTGGGCAGAATGTTAAAAATGAAGTATGCCTTTCCTTTCAACCTTTCAAAGGTTCCGTGTGATGATTCCTCATTTCACGAAGGTCAAGCTTGTCGCCCCTCCTCTCGAGATGGCCTGGTGTAGTAGTGAGTTGGTTTCTTGTACTCTCCACCTGACATAGCCAGGTACGCACGGCTCATCGGGGATTGTTCTGAGCCAGGCGTCTAATCGTCTTTTGAAGATGTCCATTGCAGCAACACCATTCGTGTTCCTTAGGTCTTTGGGCAACTGATTAAACAGCTTTGGTCCTCTCACCACAAAACTATTTTCTTTCAGGGTTAAGGATGTTTCCTGTCTCGCCTTTAATTTTGGAACAGGACACAGTCTTCCTTTTCTACTTTCCACCGTTGTTTGGGGAGTTAGAGGGTTCAGAGGAATCATTATATTCCTATCCTTCGTTTAAAGGTTCTCAATATCTGCCCCGTTATTCTGTTTGCTCTGTTTACTGCTATCTTATTTTGTGCTTCAAATTTCGCATCATCAGTCATTACAACCCCTAAATCTTTGGCTGTGGAATTTCTCTGAATTTCCTGTCCATTTGGGGTATAATATTTCCGTACCATAACAGCTGAAATTTCTCGGTGTTAAACTTCATATTGTTGTCTTCCGTCCACTTGTAGATTCTGTTCATGTCGGTTTGTAGAGATCCTATATATCGTGGGTTTCTTATTTTTCTCTTGATTTTTTGTCATCAGCAAAGGATGTTACTGTGCTGTCTCTAGTAACGTCCTCATCTATGTTAGTTATAATGTTATAATGTTATTATGTTTCAGACCAACAAAGACCCTAGGATCCACTCATGGCTGGTCTACCTAATTGTGTTCGTAATTGTGTATTGTGTATGTCCTCCGTGGTGGCGGAGGGGACCTACAATTTTACGTGGGTTCCGAACAACAAGAACATAAGAAATTTATGTAAAAACTACCTGTACATTGGCAACGACCAATTTTTACAGAACTAAATAATTAACAATTTAAAACTAATTAATTATCGATTTAAAACTAAAGATAGAATCTCTGGATCCAGAGGATCAAGTCATAATAGACTACTATCCACAAATATGTTACACTCTATATTTATAACCGACATGCAAATATATCAGATCAAAAGAATCCAGTCAATTTCATTACGGTATCCATCGATACTAATACCTTGCCAAACAAAAATAAGTCACGGTCCATATCGATTGCGGACCAAGTCAAAATTTACAACCATATACATTACAATATATATGCTTAGGAGGAAAAGTGTAGGTGTGGCTGTAAAGACTGTACAGTAATGTAGAAATGTGTGTGCACCCATTTTGGGTCTCCCATTTCAAGGTGTTTGTGGGGCAAGTGAAGATCATGAGTTTTTCAATACCTCACAGTACTATGGGGGGCACCGCTCGGCAGAGGAATCTCTTTAAATGGGGTGTGTAACGACAGAGAGTATCCCCTAACCAAAGATGCTGCCTCCCTATATCCCACAACACTTGTGTTCAGCTGTGGGATCTATCACCACAAGCCTTAATTTTACTACCTTAAACTACACCCAATCTATCAACATATGCGTCTAATCGATTTTTAAACATGTTTATAGACGTGCTACTAATTACTTCCACCGGCAAACTATTCCAGCTATTTACTATTCTATGCGTAAAAACGTTTTTCGCAATTACTGTCTCGAACCTTCTACTTGTCAACTTACACCCATTATTTCTAGTCCTATTATATTGAGATATTCCGAAAAAGCTATCTCTATCTACGTTATCGAACCCATTCATAATTTTGAAAACCTGGATTAGATCACCCCTTAGCCTCCTAGTCTCGAGTGTAGTCAATTTTAACTCATTAAGCCTATCCTCGTACGACTTTGACCTAAGCGACGGAATCATCTTAGTTGCTCGTCTTTGAACTCTTTCGATTTTGTCTATATCTTTGCGCATATGCGGATTCCAAAATTGGACCGCGTACTCCAAATGGGGTCTAACTAATGATTTATAAAGAGGAACTATAATATCGCGCGATTTGTACTCAAAATTTCGAGCTATAAAACCTAACACTTTGTTCGCCTTATTGACCGCGGCTGTACTTTGTTTCGCTACTTTTAAATCACCAGTGACTGTAACTCCTAAATCTTTTTCCTGCTCTACGCTTGTTAAATCTTTCCCTGACATACTATACGCAAAATTACCGTTACGCGAACCTATATGCAAAATTTTGCACTTATCAACGTTAAATCTCATTTGCCATGTGACTGACCAATCAACGATTTTATTCAGATCTTCCTGGATTTTACCTCTATCTTCTCATTAATCGCCCTACCACCCAGCTTCGTGTCATCCGCAAACTTTGAAACTGTACTGACTAGGCCGACATCTAAATCGTTAATATATATATAAAAAGCAAGGGGCCCAATACAGAACCCTGAGGAACGCCACTCGCTACATTAGCCCAACACGACTCCGCTCCATCAACGACCACCCTCTGTTTCTTACCTCGCAACCACTCTTCTAGCCAATTTATTACTACACCCCTGATTCCATGAGCCTTAGTTTTTTCAATGAGTCTTTTGTGCGGCACGGTGTCAAACGCTTTTTGAAAATCTAAATACACTACATCAACCGCCCTATGTCTATCGTAAACGTCAACCACGCTTTGGAAAAATTCTAAAAGATTAGTTTAGCAAGATTTGTTTCGCCTAAATCCGTGCTGCTTATTTCTAACTAGTTTATGCACTTCTAAGTGTTCGACTATACGATCCCTAATTATTGATTCCAGTAGCTTACCTACAACAGACGTTAAACTGATTGGCCTATAATTTCCCACCGCACCTTTATCGCCTTTCTTAAAGATAGGTGTTACGTTTGCTAACTTGAAATTATCTGGTACGCACCCCTCAGAAATAGACGCATTAAAAATCTTTGTTAGCGGCAGAACAATGCTATCTTTTAATTCTTTTAGTTGTATGGGATATATGGAATCCGGTCCCGGTGGTTTACGTGTTTTCATTTTATCAATATAGTGCATTACCTCCCCTTCACTAACCACGATATTATCCAAAATATTACCAGTATCAAAAGGTATTATGTCTATGACCGTAGGGATATTCGTTAGATCTTCTATAGTAAAAACTGACGTAAAGAATTCGTTTAGCAAGGTAGCCATTTCCTTGTTTTCAAAAACTAGATCTCCGTTTACATTTATCAAAGGCCCCAAGATACTTTTCACTGGATTTCTATTATTGACGTATTGAAAGAATCGTTTGGGGTTTTCTTTACCGTCACGAGCTATGGACATTTCAAATTCGCGCTTGGACTTTTTTATTACACTTTTCGCTTCACGCCTTAGAGATATGTAGTTGTTTCGTAACCACAAATTGTCTTTATCGCACTTATGTAGCCTATAAGCCCTATCTCTTCTAGGGTTTCTTTACCGGGATCCCGGGATCCCGGTAGATTTTTAGCTAATTTAAATTTCCCGGGAAATTCCTGTCCCGGGAAATCCGGGGATATTTTCTTAGAAATTTAATTTTGCTTATTTTGTGTTAAGACTGGGAAATTTTGCTAATAGTAAGTTTAATTAACCCATAACTTGTCAGAATACGTTTGTATTTGTTAGTTTTAAGCTTGCTTAGTTTTTTGTTTTTTAATTTCAGCTTCTTATGGCATGTCACCGATTGTCACTACTTGTCAGGACCTGTAATATCTTGCGTAATTGCGCTGATGCTGTCTTAATTTGTCACCACGCTCAGTAGCTCCAGTAACTGCATTACGCCAGGTTGTGCATTGTGCAAGTGTCACACTTCCTTTATATTGTGAGTATTTGTGACTCAAGATTCTTTGTAGTTCCTATACTAGCCTAGTACTATATATATATAATATGTTTTAATTTATTTTGTTCGAAAAGAACCCCTTCAATCAAGAATGTCAGAATCATTTGCTTGGAAATATTTCGTGAAGGATTCGAAACTAGAATTTGCAACCTGTAAAGAATGCAAAACTCAAATAAAGTGTAAAGGTTGGTCTACAAGCGGTCTTATCAGACATTTGCTTAACAAGCATAATATTAGCAAGTTATCTGTTACTAATGCTAAGCGCACAGCCGAGGAAAATGGAGCAACTAGTAGCAAGCGACAAACCTCTCAACAAGCCTTAACATCGTTTTTCATTAAGAAAGAAACATGTGAAGAATAGTAACAAAACTAGCCACTCTAGATGGCATCTCTATCAATTCTATTACAAAAAGTGAGTTCATCAGAAAATCATTGACAGACAGAGGATATACTTTACCAAAAAATCCATCACATGTAATGGATCTCGTTCATTCGCAGTACAAACAAATAAAAGAACGCTTAAATTCTGAAATTACCAGCCAAATAAATGCAGGATCAAGGTTTAGTTTATCCTTAGATGAATACACCTCACTAAACAATCGCCGGTATTTAAATATTAACATACACAAAACTGACGGAACATTTTGGAACTTAGGAATGGTGAAGATTTCTAGTACTCTACCTGCTGAAACTGCTGTTGAAGTAATCAAAGAAAAGTTAGAGGAATTTCATATTTCTTTAGAAAAACATGTGGTGGCTTGTGTTACTGATGGTGCAGCTATGATGGTGAAATTTGGAAGGCTAATTGAATGTGAGCATCAATTGTGTTATGCACACGGAATCCACTTAGCGGTATGTGATGTTTTGTACCAGAAGTCAACCACTTCACTTGCAATCACTCTTTCTGAAGAAATTCAAACTGAAGATGACGAACATAATGACAACATAGATGAAGATGGAGAAGATTTCAATCATAGTATTGATTTTGAAAGTGTTTTGTGTGAGCGCTTTGATGAGGATCCGTTCGAGATAGATATTTCATTTGGATCGCACGACACTGTAGGTAAAGAAATCAACGTGTCTCAAATCATCAATAAAGTCAGAAAAATAGCAAAAAAATTTCGCAAATCACCTTTAAAGAATAACATCTTACAAGGATATGTTCAACAGGAACAAGGAAAAAGTTTGCATCTATTGCTGGATTCCAAAACCAGATGGAATAGTCTTTTAGCCATGCTGGAGCGATTTATCAAAATAAGGTCATCCGTATCGAAAGCTCTCATCGACTGCAAGCAATAAAGATATGGACAATTTTGACCTTGACAAACAAGAAGTTGCTGTAATTCGTGACATTGTGGCATCGCTGGAGCCATTAAAAGTTGGAGCAGAAAAGCTGGGCAACAGAGAATCGACTTTAATTTCATCAGAAGGTGTTTTTTCTTTCATTTTGAACGAACTAAATCAACTAAACACACCTTTTTCAAAAAACTAAAGGAGTCGTTCATTCGACGCATAACAGAGAGAAGAAATGAGAACTTGACTGGCCTCATACAATACCTCAATAGTGGAAAGAATTATAAAAAGGTCGCAACTTTCGCAAGTGACAGAAGTTCGCCAGCCTTACCAACCAAGTCTATATTAATTTCATCAGCAAAGCAGATGTTAGATCGCCTTTTTGGAGTACCTGCTGATTCTACCTCTAGTGAGACAGATGAAGATAATGATGTGCAAGAATCAGCTGTCCCTCAGTCATCTTCGATGACTCTAGCTGAAAGGCTTGATGCAGCTATTAGAGCAGCCGAGGTAGAGAAATCAAGAACACTAGACAGCAAAGCAAGCGCTGCAAAGCACCTTAAAAAGGAACTAGAGATCTTCGAGGCTACGGGCGAAAAAACGCAGAACATCTCTCTTCTCTTGAATGCATTAAAGACGATTCCACCCACGTCAATAGAATCGGAAAGGGCATTCTCAGCAGCAGGACTTTTCGTGACTAAAATGAGAACAAGATTGAGTGATCGAAGTATTGACCATCTTTGTTTTTTGAAATCGTACTATAAAAATTCACAGTGATAATTTTTTTGGTTGAATTCATCGAAGTTCTTTGCAATTTGAAGGTAATTTTTATTTTTTCTTTAAATTTTCTAAGCAATTCAAAGGCAATTTTTTTTTCGTTGTATTCATTAAGTTTTCAATGAAACGGAGCAATTTTTTTATTTGTGAAAATTTTCTATGTAATTCAAAAGTATTTTGTTTAATACATATTTTTCACAGCAATATTATTTTATTTTGCCCATCATGGAGATTGCAGAACTTATTAAATGACTATAAAAAAAAATAAAAAAGAATTATACCCCCTCTTTTCTAGGTTAATTTATTTTATAATATATTTTAAATATAAATAATTATATCCCGGGATTTCCCGGGATCCCGGGAAAGGAATCATTTTTATCCTGGAATCCCGGGATAAGCAAAAGGCCGGGAAATGAGAAGCCCTAATCTCTACTCTTTATAATGTCTCCTACTCTAGAAGTAAAGCACAAGGGCTTGTTGTTTACTTTCGCACGCTTAATTTTGTACTGTACACATTCTTCATTTATAGTCCTAAATACTGTTTCGAACGATTCCCACATTAGTTTTGCGTTGGAGTTCCCCATTAGTTAGCATGATTATGAAGAGTAGTGGAGCTAATACTGTTCCTTGTGGTACTGAGCTGAGCACCTCTGATTCTGATGAAGATACTCCTTGTACTGAAACGACTTGCCGGCGCTCACGAAAGAAATTATATATCCATTTCCCTACTTTTCCTGTTATTCCCATTTTCTTCAGTTTATGTATTATGATTCCATGGTCACACTTGTTGAACACTTTGGCAAAGTCTGTGTATATTGCATCATAGTTTTCATTACTTTCAAGTTCATCAATAATGTTGTAGTGTTCCATTAGTTGTGATAGGCATGATCTGCCTGACCGAAACCCATGTTGGTCATCATTGAATTTGTTCTGAGTTTCCAAAAAGTCATAGATTTTCTGTCTAACTATTTTTTCAAATATTTTAGTGAGATGAGTTGTAAGCGACACTGGCCTATAGCTTTTGGCCTCGGATCGATCTCCTCCTTTATATATTGGGACTATGTTCGCGCTCATCAGGATGCTCTGTATTTCTCCCGTGTCTAGTGATCGTCTCCATATCCAATATAGGGGCTCAGCGATTGCATTCTTGCAGTTTTTGATCAGTGTGGCATTCCATTATCCGGTCCTGCCGTTGAGTGTGTTTTAAGTTTCCATTTTGCTTGTGTAATATCATCTGTCGTAAAGTCGAATTCCGTTATACTTTCCCTCTTGTAGTTCTTCAAAGAACGCGTTTCTATCGCATATCAGTTTGTCAGTTTTTGGGATACTGAAAGATGATTCGTACTGAGCTCTTAATATTTCAGATACTTCTGTTAGATCATCAGATAAAGCACTGTTCTCGTTTTTCAAAGGTCCAATAGTCGCATGTTTTTTCGACTTTCTTTTTGCAAAATTACAGATGTACTTTGAGTTGACCTTTATCGCTTGTATAGCGTCGTCTTCTTTTTCTGTATGCTTCTTAATTAGTTCCTGTATGACGGCATCGATACTCTGCAGTTTATCATTTAATATTTTTCTGATGTTATCTTTACAGTTACTTAATTTTGCAGTCACTTTCTTCTCTTTCGGAACACTGACCTCCTTTGTCTCTCGAACCTGCTTCTCTTTCCTCTATGTTGTATTTTTGGGACATATCTTTCCACAATTTCTAACATCTTCTCCTCTAAAGGCATTAGCATCTCTTCCGTTGTCTTGGCCTCAAAAGTGGTTTTCCAATCTATTACTTCCATGCTGGATGCAACATCTTCCCAGTTTATATCGGGTGTTCCACTGCAGCGGGCCGGTTTTAAGTGTAACACCCTTTAGCTTTGGAGTGAAAATTAAAAATTTCGAATTTGCTTCTTTCTGTTGTTTGTGTTCTTTCCTTTCCTGTTGCTTTTATATTGGTTGTTATTTCAATGATGTTGTGGTCCGATATTATAGTTGGGGATATTTCTACATTATCAATTAGGTTGCTGTTGTTTGTAAATACCAAATCTAGGCAGTTGTTTTTTCTTGTGTTTTCTGTTATTTCTTGCGTTAACATAAATTCATCAGCTGGAGCTAGTAGCATTTTTACCTGCTCCTGGTCTTCCCGCGTGCCCCCCTTGTCCTGGTGTATACATACATTTTTTCCTATCCTTTTATATTTCATGAATGGGAAATTAAAATCACCACAGAGAAAAATATTTGGGGTTGGAGAGTGTAGATCTTTTGCCCAGTTTCTTACCTCTGTAATGGAATCTGAAAATTTTGAGGTTGGCGTGTTTGGGGGTCTGTACATTACAATTAGTACCATATTTAATTTTTTAACGTTTGCTGCTACACATTCTACGTAGCTGTTTGAGGTACTTATAGTCATTTCTGCCATATGCCTTTCGCGTGTGTAAATAGCACATCCTCCTTTACGTCTCACTGTTCTGTCGGTTCGGAGGATGTTATAGTTGTCAATTTGTATTTCTTTTTTGTCAATACAGGACTCACAATTTTCACAGTTCGCCTGGCAGTCCTTTAGATGAGTTTCCGTGAGGCATGCAAAGTTTGTTCCGGCTTCTTGCATGAGTCCTTTCAGGTATAAAACTTTGTTCGGGGAATGATTTGTTTTAAGGCTCTGAATGTTGGTTAGGATTATTTTTACTTTTTCTCTATCGTTTACGCATACAGGTGGTTCCGATTCGTTTTCCAATGGTGGTGCCGGTTTCGTTGCCTTGTGGTCCTCCGAGAATTTGCCTCTTTTTATATTTGTCGGTACCTGTTGTCCCGATAACGCATGACGTGTCTTTGTGCATGCCTTCTGTCCGGCTCTCAGATTCGTATATTTGTCAGCTGACTTTGTATTTGCTGGATAGTATTTAGCAGCTGAATTGTGTTGGCTACGTCTAAAATTTGGTACCCTTCTTTGATGTTCGTTTTTCCTGTTCACCCGTTGCGTTCCTTTGAGGGTGGTGGTAACGGCATTTTTGTTCGTATCTGCACCTCCCATATCTTGTATAGGTGTTGCAGACAGTAAGATGGTGGAACTTGCACTTCTTATCAAATTTGCAATATCCACTTGTGTACTGTGTGTTGCATAATGTGGGATGTGCATAGATGCATTGCCCAACTCTATATCTGCAGTTCCCTTTTGCGTAGTATTTATATGGGGTATTTTCTGCGCTTCTACTTCTTGTTTTCTTATTATTTTCAAAATTCTTAATTTCGGTATTATCATTATTTTTCTTTGGCTGATTATTTCCTACGTTTTTAGTTATTATCTTTTTATCATTTCGCTCTTTGAACAGTTTTACTACCTCGCAACTTTTACTTATTTCTTTTGTTTCAGCTATGTCTTCATTCCGTATTATATTGTTTATATTGTTATTCGTTATTATATTGTTATTCGTTATTATACTGTTATTCGTTATTTCGTCCTCTCTCTCATCCACCCAGTTTTTCGTTGGGACATTTCCGGACTCTTGTGTCCCCATTATTTCATTCTTTTTTATAACACTCGGGTCTGCTATCTCCATTTCTTTAAATACCGCAATATAGTGTAAAACACTTTTCTGTTTGGAAATCATATATTGATTGGGGTCTTCCGACAGCAGCATCAGCAAATGAAAATGATAGTATCATAAAAATATTAGTAGTCTAAGTAATAACAATAATAGTTGTAATAATAATAATAATAATAATAATAGATATTAATAACTAATAAGATATGATAGGTGGTAATAATAATAATAGATAGTAATAACTAATAAGATATGATAGGTGGTAATAATAATAATAATAGATAGTAATAACTAATAAGATATGATAGGTGGTAATAATAATAATAATAATAATAATAATATAATAATAATTTAAATCGCAATTCCTAATTCATTTCAGTAACTTTTATGAACAGAGCCTAACGTTAAGTGTTAACCACCTAACTGTAAATCGTTCATGTGTAGTTAATTTAAGTGATTCAGATATGGAACCATTATAAAATAACAGCATCCAGTGAGGTATTAAGATAATCTCTGGTTAGTTGTTCTAAAGACGTTGGACTGGAAACCAACTTCACAAGAAAGTTTGATGCGCTAAAACACCTCTTCATCCATTTCTGCGAGTAGCGTCCTTAGCTTAGTGGACAACACCGTTTCCCTAAATGCAAAGTGAACATACTGAGGTCGGGGGCTCGACACCCGATGATGCTGATAATAATAATCTTGAGCGGTTCCTGGACATCCTCATTGATTTACTTCTGCTCAAAGAGTCTTGCATGAAGGCCCACTATTTTTAAACACGGTAAATAAATAAGCACTACAATATATATATATATATATATATATATATATATATATATATATATAGTTTGTGTGTGTGTGTGTGTGTGGTGTGGGTGCACGCGCGCGCTCGTAGGCAACTGCGCATAAGTGAGGTTGAGTGTGTGATAATTCACGGATGTAGTCGGGCATTTTTTGTGAGGCAACACTTTTGGTACCTCGGAAGATTTAAAAGCTAATATAAAAATCTAGAAACACTTTTAATGTGGGAAAATATATACAGTATGTTGGTCTGATTAGGTTAGGTTACGCTCTGAATTGATTCGAAAACACTTATCACGCCTTTCTCGTTTCGATGGCACTTAGGTTAGGTTAATTAGTTTTATACATACTCGTATATGGATTTTAAAAAGTTGGTACTTCGCTTATGCGGAGATGCGCACATATGTGTGTGTGTGTGTGTGTGTGTGTGTGTGTGTGTAAAAATATAAGTAAGTTTCACTAATTAAACATGAATTTATCCATCACAAATTGGATCTACAATTCTCGCTTTGAGTTGGACAAAGTCAGTGTTGGACCATCAAAGTGACTTTATTGGCTTTATTGGACTTCCAAATTAGGCTAATGGCAAACACAGCGAGCAAACAGCAAAACAGCGACAAATAAGGAATTACATATAACAAATATATATATATATATATATATATATATATTATTACTGTATATATACTTGTGGAAAACCACTATTTTCGTTTTATTATAGAAAATAAAATAAATATTTATTTTATAGAGAGGTATTTAGATTACTGTATTAGAGAGTCTTTCTGCAGTCCATTATTTACTTGATTAAGGATTTATCAGGGCTTTACTTTCTTACATTTTATTTATCGTTACCAAGTGTTTCTGTCTTTATTTAGAGTTCAAAAAAAGATTAAAATTTCTTATGGACTTCGTACAATTAATTTTACTATTTTTACCCAGTATATACCCAGTATATACGAGTATATTCTACCTATGCAATACTCCACGACAGACTCGAACTCCGCAAGGTTTGTACAAGGTGGGTTCCAAAGCAACTGATGGACCAGCATAAGCACAACCGTTTGGACATCTGTACCCGCCATTTGGAACGGTATCTGACTCGTATCGTCACTGGGAACGAGATTTGGGTCCACCATTTCGAGCCTGAAAGTAAACGCCAGCATGCAATAGAAACACACGTCATCTCCTTCTTCAAAGAAGTTCAGAACTCAGCCATCAGCTAGTAAAGTTACGCTTACGGTGTTCTGGGATTCCCAAGCTCCAGTCCTTGAACATTATCAAAAAAATGAATCCACGATAACCAGCGCAAAGTATAGCGACATGCTACGTAACAATCTAAAGCCAGTGATTCGGATAAAACGCAGAGGAAGGTTGTCAGCAGGTGTTCTTTGGCTGTATGACGACGCCCGCCCTCATACCGCTTGCCAAACTATGGAAACCATGCAGCAGCTGAAGTTTGAGGTTCTCGACCACTCACCATACAGCCCTGTCCTTGGCCAGTCAGATTATCACCTGTTTGGACCTCTGAAAGAAGATGTGAGAGGCTGTTGATTTGCTAACGACGAAGAGGTGAAGGAGGCGGTGCATGCCGAAAACCTTTTTTTCTGATGGTATACAAAAGCTTGTGCACCGCTGGACCAAGTGTGTTGAAAAGCAGAGTGATTATGTAAAAAATGAGACCTTTTCCAATCTTGTAACATGTACAGTAAGTATGAAATACAAAAAAATTGCGGACACTTTTTTACTTACCTTGTGTATATATATATATATATATATATATATATATATATATATATATATATATTATATCCTCTTCCTCCGATTCCGTTTACTTTATTTCGCTAAAACCAGACAAAGCCCGAAGCTATAAAAACTCGAAGTAGCTTCACGGCCGCTCCCTATGCAGACAAAAAATTATTTAATTTTACATAATTAACTTACTTCGTGAACTTAGTTGCATTTATTAGCAGAAAAAGGATTGGCTCTCCCTGATGCGCCGGGAAAAATTAAGGGTTGCGAATATTTTCATGACCATACATTCTGCATTTAGTAATTCTCGTGACTACATATCATGCATTTGGTATTTCCTTTCAAACGAAATTCACACGCGAGTTGACGCAAAGGTACCTCATGCTGGTGACGTCATACGTATTCACTCGTCCCATGCTCTTTGTATGAAAGACGTAGGTTCCGGTTCTTCTACTATAAAAAACAAGCGCTCACGCCCTTAACTCAGATTTTTGCACTCGGCGGTTAGACGCAGACCTCCGGATGGGGTTACCAAAGGTCCGATCCGTATAGAGAGATTAATTCAGATTCCGACACCGGGCGATTAATTTCGACTGCGAAGAGGCGAAACAAACAGACAACATTCGATTAAGCAACTTGAATAAAGCCCCGCGAGAGAGGGCAAATTGCTTTAAGAAGTCTTTGGGACACGTATCTAGCTGAGTCTAATAAGTAACTTTGATTAAAGTCGAAGAAGAAACGACTTGACTTCTATTTAATTTTATTTCAAATATTAAGGCACTCTGATTCGAGTAAATTAAACGAAAAACTTTGCCAGACATTTTCTTGTCCCTTCAATCCCGTAAACCGCACTCTAACACGAGTGTCTGGAGAGGTACCACATAGAGACGACTTCTTCAGGTCTACTTCGCCGGGAGTACTTTTTTGTTGCACGGGAACAAGCCCAGAAGAAGAGTGTAACAGAAAGTGGTGTCAGGTGTGGGGTCAAGGTAAGTTTCCTTTCCCCATTTCCTTGTAGACACCCGTCGAAAAATTCAGACGAGTAGAAGAGAATCGGGGCCAAGGGTTAAACAAGAAACCCCAGCGACAAGATATTGTGGCAAAGAAGTGTGCATGAGGGCCATTCCCACGAGCGAGCAGAGGACAGACTCCAGAAGAAACCTTCGAGAAGCAGCAGCGCAGGAAAAACTCCCCCATCCTTTGAAGCTTCGAGCAGCGGACGAAGAACAGAAGGATTGACATTTCATTTCGGGAAGAAGGAACCCGAAGCAGGAAGAGAAACAGGTGAGCGATCCTGGTAGCATAGATACCCCCAAGGAAATCCATTCCGGTATTAAAATTTTTCCCACTTAATTTTTATATGACTTAAATCCAAAGTATTTCTCCCTATTCACCCACTTTTGAATTTGGGAACGAACCAGGAAGTTTCACCCCATTATTATAAAGAAGGAAGTAATTAACGTATATAAACTTCCTCCAAATTTATTTTGTAAAAATGCTTGATTCAGTAAAAAGTTAAAAAGTACGCATTTTTAAAAAAAAACTAGTAATTTCAAGGTCGATGCGAGACCCCTAAATATTGATCAATTTTTGTAAAAATGGTACCAATGTGCTAGTATAGTGCCAAATAATGGGAAAAACCACGATCACCTATACTTTTAAAAAAAAATTGAAAAGTGGGCCACCCTACAGTGTATATGCACAATATATAATATGGAACCTTTATATAATATAATGATATATATAATATGTATATATTTATATATAATAAAATATATAATACTATATATACAATATATAATATCCTTTATATAATACGAGGGTACTTTTTATTTTAGTGCTAATATAGTATACAGGGTGTTTGAAAACTTTCTGTACAAATTGTAATGGGGGATAGGCAACACCAAGACAAACCCTTTTCGTCTATAAGTGTATGTCCGCTGACGTCACCATTCGGCGCGAGAGGGCGCCGCTGCAATTGGCTAAAAGGTGAAGTGGGCTAGACTCGCGCTTGCCGCGGGCATTCTTAAATCGGACGTACTACGCGTAACATGGAGCGCTTCACGACTGCTGAGATGGCTGATATGCATATGGTGTATGGGGCTGCCAATGGAAACGGAAGAGCTGCTGTGAGGTTGTACCGACAGCGCTTCCCAAACAGACGTGTACCAAACCACCAAACGTTTGCGCATTTGCATCGGCGACTGCGAGAAACTGGAACATTCCATGCAAACATGCATGACACTGGTCGGGAGAGAAACGTGCGCACTCCTGACATGGAAGAAGAAATCCTACGGCGATT
This sequence comes from Bathynomus jamesi, assembly GCA_023014485.1. Lineage (NCBI taxonomy): Eukaryota > Metazoa > Arthropoda > Malacostraca > Isopoda > Cirolanidae > Bathynomus > Bathynomus jamesi. The sequence goes on along the minus strand of JAJOZX010001217.1, from coordinate 101,331 downwards.
TGAGGACAATCCAAGCGCAAGCACGCGAGGTGTTGCACGTATCCTCGGTGTGAACCACGACCTGGTCTGGAGAGTGTTGCACGAGCAGCAGTTACATCCGTTTCATCGTCAGAGAGTCCAGGCATTACAACCTCGGGATTACCCTCTTCGTGTGGAATTCGCACGCTGGTTTCTGCAGCAGACAGCGGTGCAGCCTAATTTTCCGGCTTATGTGCTGTTCTCAGATGAGGCCTGTTTCACACGTGAGGGTGTGTTTAACATGCACAATTCTCACGTGTAGGCACACGCAAATCCACATGCTACACGGGTTTGTAATGCCTGGACTCTCTGACGATGAAACGGATGTAACTGCTGCTCGTGCAACACTCTCCAGACCAGGTCGTGGTTCACACCGAGGATACGTGCAACACCTCGCGTGCTTGCGCTTGGATTGTCCTCAAATCGCCGTAGGATTTCTTCTTCCATGTCAGGAGTGCGCACGTTTCTCTCCCGACCAGTGTCATGCATGTTTGCATGGAATGTTCCAGTTTCTCGCAGTCGCCGATGCAAATGCGCAAACGTTTGGTGGTTTGGCACACGTCTGTTTGGGAAGCCGGTTTAGTCGTCATTAGTCAGATCTACCTTCGTAGTCTTAAGTCTTTGGAGTAAGTCCTGAAATGTTTGCAAGTAAAGAAGGTAAATATATTTTGTTTCTTTCAGTTATTTTTTTATTCTTTCATAAACAAGCAATATGCTTGTCCAAGAGCTAGGAGCTATTTAATTCTGCTTTAATTAGGTTTTACTCTATCACCTAAAGATTTCGTGCTACAAGGGGTGTTGTAATACCTCATCTGTCCCCAAATGTTAACCACCCATTGATGGGAGGGGAGAGAGTATTTTGCTGAGAACGGGACTGGTTGTTATATATATTTACCCTACATTATTATGTAAGCGTTACTGTAGTCTATAACAACAAAATTTATGGTTTAGCATGTGCAATCCAATGTTGGTCTTGATAAGATGGTTCACATTTGGGGATAAATGGGGGATTTATGACACACCCTGTAGTAAGAAAACCATACGTGATAGGGAAAAACTAACTATATTTTTGAGATCAGCGCACTCAAATTATATAGAATCACCAACTAGTTTGTAAAAAATCGATCGACAAGTTTTCAAATGTGTACTGGTGTAATTCCTCATTTCACAAAGGTCAAGCTTGTCGCCCCTCCTCTCGAGTTCGCCTGGTGAAGTAGTGAGTTGGTTTCTTGTACTCTCCACTTCACATAGCTATATATATATATATATATAAATGAACAATGAATAATTCCTGTATAATCTTTATATAAATCCTTATATTCATTACAATCTTTATATTCATTATATTCATACAGTTCTTATGTTATATGTAATCTTTATATTCAAATATTCATTTTTACGTAAGGACCAAACTCGCATAATGCAAATTTGGATGACTTTAGTATTCAAGGTATGGTAAATGCTTTAACATATTATTATTTATATGTTGTTCATTCATACGTCCATTACCTTTATTACCATTATCTTTTATTTCTATTATGCCCTATTGACAAATCAGTCCATGTTTACTCGTGTCAGTCTCTATTACACAACCTATTGTGTGACTACCGACATGTGTATAATACTTATGCACTCGGACATATCAGCTGATAGTAGGGTTCCTTTCCCGGGATCCCGGTTGTTTTTATTAGATTTGAAAATCCCGGGAATTGGACAAATATCCCGGGAAATCCCGGAATTTTAAAATGACTTAATTTATTTTTTATTGATTTATTTGTTTTTATTCTTTTGTTATTAGAAGGCTCTTGGGTAGAATTAAAGAAAACTGCATAATATTTACCATATTTTATTCTACTTTTCTGCTTTCTTACATGAACACCTACTAGCATTAGCAACTTAGAACAATCTAAAAGTGGGTCCGTATGCCAAAAACTGGCCGAGGGAATGTCGCTAGCGCTGCGTATAATACAAGGAACCGAGTCTCAGTACATTATCTAGCGGTCGCAGGCAACTCATCTTGCTCAGAGTTTAAGCAAGCATTTGAAGCAAGAACTGCAGTTATTCGAGACAATAGGGGACAAAACTTCAAACATCATGAATTTATTTCATGCATTGAAAACCATTCCGCCAACCTCTGTTGAATCAGAAAGAGCCTTTTCTGCAGCAGGTTTATTTATCACCAAGTTGAGAACTCGTCTTAGTGATAGAAATATCGATTGTTTATGTTTTTTAAGAAGCTATTTTAAAAATGTTGATTGACTCTTTAAATATTTTAAGATAAAATATTTTGATAAAAGGATGAAATTATTTTTTCTAATGAAGTTTATTTTATTTTTATGTTTTTGTATTGGCTAAATATTTTAAGAAAATATGTTGAGATAAAAGGTATAAATTATTTTTTTTTAATGAAGTTTCATTTTCTTTTTCTTTTTTTATTTGTAAATGCACTTAATTATAATTAAAGGAATATAATATTTTAGCCTTTTATTTGTCCCCTGCAGATGAATAGCATGATAAATATTATGTTTAATAAATAATAAATAGCTACCACTGATTGGTAAACTCAATTCAAGTATTACAGTGCAAAAGTGGTAATCTAGGCATAAGTAATTGGTTATCCCAATTCTAAAAGGGTATTTTATCACTGAACAATAAAAAAAATTACCGTTCTCTTAAATATACAACCATTTCCTGGATTTCCCGGGATCCCGGGAATTGGCTTAATTTTTCCGGAAATTCCCGGGATTTCCCGGGATGAAGAAAGCTGCATATAAGGAGAAACCCTAGTTGATAGTCATGATTACGTACATGTAAATACGGCCACATGTATTCTTTTTATTTCTTTTCTTTAAATTATTTAATTTCTCGCAATAGACTCGTAAATGCTTGTGCAAGTGCTCGGATTCCGCTGACAACGGCAAAAGCGAGAGCTTCTGAGGTGAAAATCTTCTCTCTTGCTTGCTTCTAATTTATAAAACATTATTATGTGTGTTATGTTATATATATATATACACACACCGTATGTGCTCATGTACTTTGTGTTATACTCCTAACATCCTATAGTTAACTATAGTTAACTGTTTAATTGTAATTAACTGTAATAATTTAATATATTGTAATTCATGTACTGTAATGAAACTGTAATTAACGGTAATAAGCGAATGTGAATTAATTAGTAATTATAATCATAGTTGTAATGAACCAAAATTACAATGTACTCAGTGATGTACTTTGGATTGTACTCAATGTACGACCCGACATTATGTCACCATTTAGGAATGTACACTCGGCGATATTATTATTATTTTTTTTCGTTGAAATAAATTTTTGATTTGATTCCTATTTTGCCAAATAATTGGTGACTTGTTCTTTTCAAAATTTCTTAATCATTTTTTTAGATTTAGCTTGATAATGAATCCTGATTGGATTTTTCAACGTTCCTGTTTTGTATGCATTCTCTCTTCGTTGTGGAGGGTGAAGTCGTGTCTTGCCTAAGCATTTAATTGTAAATTTTAAACCTTTAATTTTTGTTCATATGCATATTTTAGTGTAAAGATGCATAGTTCAATTTCCACTTTTAGTTAACTCGGCAGGTCATGATAACATGGATCTGAAAATACGCGGTTTAAGATAAAAATATGGCTTCATCTTCAAATATCTTGTTTATCCGTTTAAACATTACCACAGCTAAAAGATTTACTTTATTTTCAAATATTGTGCAAAAATAATGCAGCCTATAGAGAATAGAAACGACACAAGTCAATATTTAATAATAATGATGTTAGCAAATTATGGGTATATAAACCCACAAAATTTCTTCCATGTTCTTTCTGACTAGACTGATCTAACTTAGAGGCTGAGCATTACTTGTAACATTTTAGCAGTAAATTGCAGTAAGAAAAAGTCTTTATCTTCTCCTTCGAGCACTGCTCTCTTCAGAGAACTTAGTCATTAAAATCTCCCGATACGTTACAAGAAGACTCAGGGAACCTTCAGAGAACTTAGTCTTAAATAGAGAAAAATAATTTCCTGATACGTTATAAGAAGAATCAGGGAACCTTCAGAGAATTTAGTAAGCCTCCCAGAATCCTTCGAACCACTATAGAAGAACTCGGAGAGTAATATAGAAGAAACTACTGCGAGTAACAAATCCGTTGCTGCCTCCTAACCAGAACCCCTGTCAACTTCGAACCAACCAAGGCCATAGACGGAGGGGTTAACATATATATATATATATATATATATATACAGGGCGTCCCAAAATAATGTATACACACTTTAACAGCTGATAGCTCAATTGATGTTTCTTTCTTTCCAAGTTAAACCCATTAGAATTAATAATGGCAGTCAGACTAAGCTTTGAACAAAGGAAATTCATTCTAAAATGCTACTGGAAGTGTGAAAACGCAGTTGAAGTGCAAAGACAGTTTAGGAGGGAGTTTCAAACAGATCCACCAACGCGACTTACCATCACTCGAATTAGAGATAAGTTTGAAGCCGATGGAACTGTTCAGAATGTCCACAAGAAGCGTTCCGGAAGACCACGGACATCGAAAAGCCCCACAAAGCAAGAAAGAGTACTGGAAACGTATCACCAAAGTCCAAGAAAATCTGTGCGGCAAGCGAGTCGTGAGGTAGGAATTTCAGAATCGTCTGTCCAACGCATTTTGAAGCGCTGTCAATGGAAAAGTTACATTCCAAGATTAGTCCATGCTATTAATGAAGATGATCCGGACCGAAGAGTGGAGTATTGCGAGTGGTACTTGGCACGATGTGGATGTGGATTGGACGAAGGGGTTTCGTAGAATACCCTCCGCGTTCACCAGACCTCACACCACTAGACTTTTTTTTATGGGGATACTTAAAAGACAAAGTCTATGCTATAAAACCTGCAACAGTCGCTGAATTGAGAGCAGCCATTGAACGAGAATGCACACAAATACCAAACGAAATGTTTCGTGATGTTTGCGATTCCATTGCTTCGCGTTATCAGCAGTGCCTGGACCAGAACGGACGTCAGTTTGAAAACAGGCGTTGACAAAACAATTAAATAATGTCTGTAGATTCTATTACATTTTGAAAATGAAATGTATTTTAATAAACACTGCCTTTATAAGTATTTAAAGTGTGTATGCATTTTTTTGGGACGCCCTGTATATACACACACTGGGCGGTTAAATGTAAGGAAACACATTTCATACGTCATAGTTTTACGTCGCTGTTGTACCTTTTATACGGAACCGGATATTCAGGAGGCAAAGTATAAGATTTCCGCAGGAACACGCCTACGGTATAAGTTCGGCCTCAGTAGCTTATTCTTCCCATGGATATGAAAGCTCACGGCTGTCTACATCTGAAAGAATTCAAGTTGTAAAGTGGTGCACCCCTTACCAGACTGTGGGTAAAATTGTTTGTTGGTACCAGAAGAATTATGACCGAACTCCACTCTACCAGGTACCAATATTTTGAGACTTGTACGGAAATCGACAAACGGATAGTGTCCACAGTACATTCACGACCGGACGACTTTCCACGAAGTCGGTGGTCGGTAGACCTGGACGGCGTAGGCCGCTTGATTAATTGACCAACACAGTGTCCGGATTTGACTCTGGCTGACTTCTTTCTATGGGGTACAGTCAAAGACACTGTGTATGCGACAAAACCTTGGACTCTTCCAGCCCTCAAATATGCTATCGCTGCCGCAATGCAAAGGTTATTCTATTCTATTCTATTCAACCTTGCCAGTGAAGTTATGCCAATGGATTTGTCAATCAGTATATAGCAATAGCGTTTTCCATCTTTTGTATCTCTCGATATGTTAAAGGAAACTAGTCCTGAATAACTAATGCACGCCCAAACTGTTAGTGTAGCCGTTTTAACGGGTTTACCCAATCGTATTTGGGATTTTTTTTTACTCGGTAGTAAACGTTGTGTTTGTTTCCTTTACTCGCTAAACTGAAGACACTACTCGTTAAACTGAAGACACAGTTATCTGAAATTTGATCTTTCTAAGGAAATCTGGATTACTGTTGAACTTTTGTCTAATTGTTTCAGCAAACTACAGCCGTCTATCACAATCATCGTCGTATATAAGTTGAAAGTAAATGAGTTTATAATCGTGGTACCCCTGTGATTTCAATATTCTTGCTACTGAAAATTTGGAAATACCCAATTCCTCTGACTTTTGTCGATGAAGTTGTTGGATCGACTTGAAAGGTGACCAGAATATTTTCGTTGTTGTGTCTCCTGTCGCCGTTACTGGTCTTCCGCTTCTTGGACGATCTTTTACCAGGCTCCCTTTTTCCAAAAGTTTGAGCTTCCAGTATCGAAGAGTGGTTGCATTTGGTGGTAGTTTATTATATTTTTCTTGAAATAAACGTAAACTTTCTTCACAATTATTGTAAGAAATAGCCCACGATACAAGATACACTTTTTCTTCATTACTGTATTCCATCCTTACTGACATGGCGCTGACTGGGGCTAGGACCTAGGGCCTTCCTGTTCTAGTCTAGGGTCATTCCTGGCCTTGTATAGTTGCTTCTAAAAGTATCGCATACACTGCAGTGATATTACCGGAATTTATTTATTAACAAAATTATTTGTATGTATAAAACCTTGAAGACTTTTCTCTCACCTTGTATATATATATATATATATATATATATGTGTGTGTGTGTGTGTGTGTGTGATCAGTCTTTCCTTGTGAACAGACGTGTTTTATCGAGTGTCCAGCGTTACCAATTGAATAAGTGGTTTTCGTTGAAGTGTCTTTTAAAAAAATAGTGTTTGGTGCATTCTTAACTAAATTACTTCGTGTTACTAATCATTCACAAACTAATATATTTAATTTATTGACTTTATTCATCACTATATTATTTGATTAAATTAACCAAGGCTAGTGCACGTTGCTTGCCTTGTTTGTTCCCAAATCTATTACTACACGAGGATTCATAAGGTTGAAATGACCTTGGTTTGCTTTTTGTTTTTCAAATCTATCAGAAAACGTGGTTTCATAAGGGACATTTTCCCTTCCTTCGGGGGATCAAGTAGAGTGTGGTCACCCACCGTAGGAAAAAGGAAAAACGTAACGAAAACAGTCAGTCGAATAGCGGACAGATAAGTCTTATTAATACATTTTCTTTTACAGATCTTTCGTCGGTAGCGTAATTATATATTCATTTAGTATAAATTTGTGTTACAAGAACCTGTTTCTGCATTTCAGGAACATTTTTGCGGGTTTGCGCAGGTGACGGCACAATAAGCACGCGGTAGAGCTACGTTGTAATTTATTAATTTCCAAACGCTCGTTTTTTTTTTTTTTGTTTTTTAACTAATTAAGAGCATGGCACCCCCCGTCAAGTACTTGCAGTCGCTGTGAAGGGAAATTTGCCGCTTACGCGTTTACAATGGCTAATAATAATGAACAGTTAGTTTGCAGGTGGTGCTCAAGCATGGAAGTCCTGAGGAACGAGTTAGAACGTGAGAGGGAGGCCAGAGTGAGGCTTGAAGAAAGCGTGATGCTCCTGACGGCAAAATTAGAATCCCTTGAGACTCCAGTTACGACCCCTCCTGCCTCAGTTTCTACTAATAATATGAATAGTACTAATAGCCCTCTCTCTTCCCCTAGTTCCCAACCCTTCGTTCGAGTGCGTAATGGAGCCCCATTGAGAAAACCTAAGACTTGTCTACCAGTAATAACAAACAATAAGTTTTCTGTTTTAGGTTTCGAAGATGCTGATGAACCGGAAATACGACTCGTTGGCGATTCCATTGTTCGAGGGCAGCTCGAGGAATTCTGTAGGAGAAACCCCCGTCATAGACGCCGTTACCGCTACCCTGGTGCAAGGGTGGAGGATATAACTAATAGTGTTGACCATTTTACAGACGGTACCTCTGAGGACACAACGTATGTTATTCATGTCGGTACTAATAACGTTTTAAAGTCTAGATCGGAAGAACTGCTGGCTAGGTACAGGGACTTACTAGAGCGACTAAAGGAAAAAACTAATAAGATTGTTTTAACAGGTATACTTCCTCGAATTATCCAACGTAGCGATTTCTACAGCAAGGCGACCTATATCAACAATAAACTAAAGTCTCTTTGCCAACAGGAAGGAGTGCATTTTGCGAATTTTTGGAACAGTTTCTACGGCAGGAGGGACTTGTTCCTCGGAGATGGAATTCATCTTAATGACGTTGGAGCTGCGCGTTTAGGGAAGACTATTTCATAATACTGTCTCTTCTTTACAGGGTGCCGTAACTCGAACGGTCCCAGCGTAATTTCTACAAATTTCCCCTGCGCTGGCGAAGGGTCGCAATTACAAACAATTTGAAGGTTCTATCCTTAAATGCTCGTAGCCTACAAAATAAAATAAACGAATTTTTTCTTTAATTGCTTGTAAAGACTATGGTTTAATTGCGATAAATGAATCGTGGCTTAGCACTGAAACACGTGACTTTGTAGGGGAGTATCAAATTAAAGGTTATAGACTTTTTGTTAAAAACAGAATAGGTAGGCGAGGAGGCGGTGTTATGTTGTATATCAAAGATAATACTGCGAACGTTATAGAAGTAAAGCACAGAATTCCAGAACCAATAGATTCGACTATAGCAGAACTTAAATTGAACGATTTCAAACTTGTTGTTGCGGCTATATATAGGCCCCTAATCAAACAGCTGATACGGACGAAGCGTTATATCGTGAACTAAAGAGAATAATAGGTAGTGAGTAAGCTTTAGTTATGGGTGACTTTAATTGCGCCAACGTGAATGACGATACAATGCAGGGAGACGCGGAAGGTAATCGTTTAGTTAATTTTCTCGAGGATAGCTTTCTTATTCAAAAGGATGGGGAACCTACGAGGTTGGACAGTATTTTAGATTTAGTAATAACTACGGATGATAGGCTGATCACTGATCTTCAAGTAATAGAACCGTTAAGCAATAGCGATCACAATATGGTAGAGTTTGTCCTCTCAGTAAGTCACTCGAAACCAGCTAACTCGACTAAAATTCCTAACTTCCAGCACGCAGACTTTTGTAAATTTCGAAATAAATTGTCACACGTCAATTGGGAAAACGTAATGGGGATCTCCAACGCAAAACTAATGTGGAAATAGTTTGAAACAGTATTTAGGACTATAAATGAGGAATGTGTACCGTACAAAATTAAGCATGCGAAAGTAAACAACAAGCCCTAGTGGTTTAATTCTAGAGTAGGAGATATTATAAAGAGTAGAGATAGGGCTTATAGGCTACATAAGTGCGATAAAGACAATTTGTAGTTACGAAAGAACTACATATCTCTAAGGCATGAAGCCAAGCGCGAATTTGAAATCCCCATAGCTCATGACGGTAAAGAAAACACCAAGCGATTCTTTCAATACGTCAACAATAGAAATCTAGTAAAGTGTGTCTTGGGGCCGTTGAAAAATGTTAACGGAGATCTAGTTTCTGAAAACAAGGAAATGGCTACCTTGTTAAACGATTTTTTTACGTCAATTATTACTATAGAAGATGTAATGAATATCCCTACGGTCATAAACGTAATACCTTTTGATAATGGTAACATTTTGGATAATATTGTGGTTAGTGAAGGGGAGGTAATGCGCTATATTGATAAAATGAAAATGTGTAAATCACCGGGGCCGGATTCCATATATCCCATACAACTAAAAGAATTAAAAGATAGCATTGTTGTGCCGCTAACAAAGATTTTTAATGCGTCTATTTCTGAGGGGTGCGTACCAGATAATTTCAAGTTAGCAAACGTAACATCTATCTTTAAGAAATGCGATAAAGGTGCGGCGGGAAATTATAGGCCAATCAGTTTAACGTCTGTTTTAGGTAAGCTACTGGAATCAATAATTAGGGATCGTATAGTCGAACACTTAGAATTGCATAACTTACTTAGAAATACACAACACGGTTTTAGGCGAAACAAATCTTGCTTAACTAATCTTCTAGAATTTTTTCAAAGCGTGGTTGACGTTTACGATAGTCATCGGGCGGTTGATGTAGTGTATTTAGATTTTCAAAAAGCGTTTGACACCGTACCGCACAAAAGACTCATTGGAAAAACTAAGGCTCATGGAATCAAGGGTGTAGTAATAAATTGGATAGAAGAGTGGTTGCGAGGTAGAAAACAGAGGGTGGTCGTTGATGGAGCGGAGTCGTGTTGGGCTAATGTAGCGAGTGGCGTTCCTCAGGGTTCTGTATTGGGCTCCTTGCTTTTTCTTATATATATTAACGATTTAGATGTCGGCTTAGTCAGTACACTTTCAAAGTGTGCGGATGACATGAAGCTGGGTGGTAGGGCGATTAATGACGAAGATAGAGGTAAAATCCAGGAAGATCTGAACAAAATCGTTGATTGGTTAGTCACATGGAAAATGGGATTTAACGTCGATAAGTGTAAAATCAAGGGTGTGGTAATAAATTGGATAGAAGAGTGGTTGCGAGGTAGAAAACAGAGGGTGGTCGTTGATGGAGCGGAGTCGTGTTGGGCTAATGTAGCGAGTGGCGTTCCTCAGGGTTCTGTATTGGGCTCCTTGCTTTCTCTTTTATATATTAACGATTTAGATGTCGGCTTAGTCAGTACACTTTCAAAGTGTGCGGATGACATGAAGCTGGGTGGTAGGGCGATTAATGACGAAGATAGAGGTAAAATCCAGGAAGATCTGAACAAAATCGTTGATTGGTTAGTCACATAGAAAATGAGATTTAACGTCGATAAGTGTAAAATTTTACATATAGGTTCGCATAACGGTAATTTTGCGTATAGTATGTCAGGGAAGGAGTTAACAAGCGTAGAGCAGGAAAAAGATTTAGGAGTTGTAGTCACTGGTGATTTAAAAGTAGCGAAACAAAGTACAGCCGCGGTCAATAAAGCGAACAAATTGTTAGGTTTTATAGCTCGGAATTTTGAGTACAAATCACGCGATATTATAGTTCCTCTTTATAAATCATTAGTTAGACTCCATTTGGAGTACGCGATCCAATTTTGGAATCCGCATATGGGAAAAGATATAGACAAACTCGGAAGAGTACAAATACGAGCAACTAAGATGATTCCGTCGCTCAGGTCAAAGTCGTACGAGGATAGGCTTAAGGAATTAAAATTGACTACACTCGAGACTAGAAGGCTGAGGGGTGATCTAATCCAGGGTTTCAAAATTATGAATGGGTTCGATAACGTAGATAGAGATAGCTTTTTGGAAATATCTCAATATAATAGGACTAGAAATAACGGGTGTAAGTTGACAAGTAGAAGGTTCGAGACAGCAGTTGCCAAAAACTTTTTTACGCTGAGAATAGTAGATAGGTGGAATTGTTTGCCGGTAGAAGTAATTAGTAGCACGTCTATAAACATTTTTAAAAATCGATTAGACGCATATGTTAATAGATTGGGTATAGTTTAAGGTAGTAAAATTAAGGCTTTATGGTTCGGAACCCACGTAAAATTGTAGGTCCCCTCCGCCACCACAGAGGACATACACAATACACAATTATGAACAAAGTTAGGTAGACCAGCCATGAGTGGATCCTAGGGTCTTTGTTGGTCTGAAACATTATAACATTATAACATATATATATATATATATATATATATATATATATATATATATATATATTGTAATATTCTACATAAAAGATCGAATTTGAAATTATTTAAAATATTCCATGGCGGTTCAACGAAAATTCTGCATGAATGAAATTACAAACGAGAGTTTGATGCGAATTTGCTACAATCCATTCAGTTTTTGATGTTTCCTCGTGTTATTTCAATTTAAATTAATGATATATATATATATATATATATATAATATTAATATATCCTGCCCAGTGTGACGTAACACATGTTTCGATCGAAGTTCGAATAAAAATTGTACTGTACTGAAAATCTCGAAGTTAATAAATTTTAAGCAGTAATAGTATCTGAGTAAATTTCTACTGCACACAGTGATATTTCATTTTACCGTAAGTGGTGAAATTAGGGCGTATATCATGAAAAACAAAACAAAGTGAATTGATCTACAAAGCGTTTTTCAATCATTTCATCTGAAGGAAATTATCTGCTCATTTGTGGGTTGAAATAATTCCTACACCTATACCCCTACTACACCCCACGGCCACTCTCCCGGGCACCAATCAGTGAGAATATACAACGCCCTACTTCCTCCACCTCCCGGAGTAACAGAGTAAACTTTCTCCTCACTCTTGTTGAATCAAAATCACTCCACCCTCCACTCTCTCCTTTTTTTATTCATATTTCGTTCAAAAATTTTTACTTTTTATAAGTAGCACGGAAATGCTAATCAATTTTTACAACGCTGCACGTTTTGCAACAATGCAACAGATGAATCAAAGTAATTAGATGTGATTTCTGTCAGTTTCTTTTCGTCTTCAATTGCCTGAAATGGAAAGATGAAGATATTTATCTCATAACCAGCGTCAATGAACTGAATGGAGTAAAATAATTTAACTGAGGTGACTGAAATAAACTCGTTTACGGTTTATAAAGAAGAAAGGGACTATGGAGAAGAAGCTAAAGAAGAGACTGTGAATGACGAGCAGAGGAGAACAGAAGAGACGAAAAAAAGTGAAGCAGCATAATAAGAATATTGACACACAAAGAGGGCGAAAATACGAATGTAACAGAGGCACAAAAAATAACAAGACGACGATCAAACGGATGACACCGGCGAAAATAGCAAAAGACAAGAAGGTAGCCACGAAAATAGACTGAAGTTATCTTCAAATAAGATGAAACAAACATCAAAAATAAAGCTTCCAAGTAAAAATGGAGAAGGAACTACAGTATATGCAGAGACTATGCGAAGGGCAACTGTAATTATAAGGGAATACAATTTATTGTATATATGAGCACCCCAGTATGTGTGAATTGTACGAGTACTATAATAATGGTCACTGTAAATTCGGTGACAGCTGCACATTCTACCACCCGGCCATTTGCAAGAATTAAGCAAGACGTGAAAACTGCAAATATGGAAAAAGATGCGACTTTCATCATCTAATAAACTCAAAGAGCAATAGGAAAACTAAGAGAAACCTATGTACATAAATCGCGAGCCAAATTTTTTCAACATCGCAGAAACAATACGGCTACTAAGTGTGATACAGCACATACAATCAACAGAGTTGAGAACTCCCGAGCCGAACCGTTATCAGGCAAGAAGCTACGAGAACAGGTAAACGGAAACGGATTTTCTCGCAGGATCATAGGGCTACAAAACACGCGACACCAAAGGATAATTAAATGAATCTGAAATGCACAAGGGGTAACGCAAAACTAAAAACATAAATATTGTCCTGGCAAATATTCAAGGGCTAAAACCGAAACATTCGCTAATCAAAGTTTCTTATATACCAGGACAAGTGGAGGGCACAAGAGAAGATCAGGAACAAGCAAAAATGTTGATAGTTCTTACAAACAGATCTATGTTAACACAGGAGATAACAGATAACACCAGAAAAAAATAACTGTCTGGATTTGGTGCTCACGAGCAACATCAAATTAATTGATGACATAAAAATAACTCCAACTATATCTCAAACCACAACATAATGGAGATATCAAATAACATGGCGACAGACTTAAAATAAAGTACTCATACTGAAGAAAGAAGTAAATTTGGGATTTTTAACCCAAACTCCAAGACTATAAATTGGGAAGAAATCAGATCCCACATGGTCAAATAGAATGAAAAACAACTTTAGAGGATAAAACAACCGAAGAAATGCTAACAACCTTGGAGGGAAAGACGCTGGAAATTTCAGTAAATGTTCCGAAATCACAGGCAAAAGGAAAGAAGAATTATTTCTTGAGGCAAAAGCGAAAAACATTTCGCAAAAGAAAGAGAGTATCTGCGAAGTTAACTAATTGTGCAGACAACAATACCAGAAAAGTAATACAAGAAAAATTGGAGAGTGTCGATAGGGAAATACAAGCCATAACTTAAGGGCCATACAGAGAGGGAAGAGGAAAATGCAGTAGAAGTAATAAAAGAAAATAGCTTATTTGTCACGGGATCAAGACTTTTCAACCAGCTTCCGAAGGTCAGGAATATCACTGGTGTTAAAGTGGAATTCTTGAAAAGAAGACTAGACGCCTGGCTTAGGACGGTACCAGGTGTGCCCGTCTATGTGCGATGGTGATCGCAAAAAAGTAACTCGCTCCTCCTGTTCCTTTGCCTAGAGGTAAGGCCACCAGCTTGACCTTCGTGTGAAGAAAGAACGACGCACGGAACTACTGTACTACGAGGTATACAGTATGTATACGATTCAACCTTTCACATGTTCCGTGCGATGATTCCACATTTCACGAAGGTCAAGCTTGTCGCCCTCCTCTCGAGTTGGCCTGGTGAAGTAGAGAGTTGGTTTCTTGTACTCTCCACCTCACACAGCCAGGTACTCCGGGCTCATTTGGGATTGTTCTGAGCCAGGCATCTAATCTTCGTTTGAAGATATCCACCTCCAACACTACACGTGTTCGTTAGTTCCTTGGGCAGCTGAGTAAACAATCTTGATCCTCTCGCAGCAAAACTATTTTCCTTCAGGGTTGAGGATGTTCTCTGTCTAGCCTTTAATTTGGGAACACAACACATTCTTCCTTTTCTACTTTCCACTGTTGTTTGGGGGGTTATAGGGTTCAGAGTAAGATTAGGGACTAGTGTACCTCTCTCTTCTTCTTTCCAGTGAATATAAGTTTAATTCGCGTAACCTTTCCCAGTAATTTAGTTCGTTGCACCCATTGATCTTGGCTGTGAAGCTTCTCTGAATCCCCTCCAGCTGTCTAATGTCTTCTTTTTTATATGGGGATGTTAAGACCGAGCAGTATTCCAACTTGGGTATGATCAGTGTTTTCAATAGAGGAATCATTATATTCCTATCCCTTCGTTTAAAGGTTCTCAGTATCTATCCAGTTATTCTTTTTGCTCTGTTTACTGCTATCGTATTTTGTGTTTCAAATTTCGCGTCATCAGTCATTACAACACTTAAATCTTTTGCTTTAGAATTTCTTTGAATTTCCTGTCCATTTGGGGTATAGTATTCCATGGATTTTAGGTCCTCCCTTCTTCCGTACCTTAACAGTTGAAGTCTCTCAGTGTTAAATCTCATGCCTTCCGACCAATTGTAGATTCTGTTCATGTCTGTTTGTAAGGATCCTCTATCCTCTGGGTTTCTTATTTTTCTACTAATCTTTGTGTCATCGGCAAACGATGTTACTATGCTGTCTCTGGTAACGTCCTCATCTATGTCAATTAGCATGATTATGAAGAGTAATGGAACTAATACTGTTCCTTGTGGTCCTGAGCTAAGGACTTCTGATTCTGATGAAGATATTCCTTGAACTGTAACAACTTGCTGTCGCTCACTAAGGAAATTATATACCCATTTTCCTACTTTTCCTGTTATTCCCATACATTTCAATTTATGTGCTATGATTCCATGGTCACACTTGTCGAATGCCTTGGTAAAGCCTGTGTATATTACATCATAGTTTTCATTACTTTCAAGTGCATCAATAATGTTTTTGTAGTGTTCCATTAGTTATAACAGGCATAATCTGCTTGACCGGAATCCATGTTGGTTATCATTTAATTTTTTTTCCCGAGTTTACAAAAAATCATAGATTTTTCCCTAACGCTTCTTTCAAATATTTTAGTGAAATGAGATGAAAGCGACACCGGCCTATATAGTTTTTGGCCTCCGATCGATCTTCTTTAAATATTGGAACTATATTCGCTCTCTTCAAGATGCTCGGTATTTCTCCCTTGTCGAGTGCTCGTCTCCATATCATTATAAGTGCTTAGCGATTGCATTCTTAGAATTTTTGATCGGTGTGGCATTTATTTGTCCGATTCTGCCGCCGAGTGTGTTTTTAGTTTCTCTATAGCTTGTGTAATATCATCTGTTGTGAAGTCGAAGTATATACATATATATATAGGGTGAGAACGTACTGTCATAAATTAACAATTGTTCTACATTTCAGTTCCTAAACAATCGAATGCAGTAGTTGAAGCAACGGCCCAGAATAAAATTGGAAGCAGAAAAAGGAATTAAAAGTGGATACAGTTGACGTATAATCGATATAATGGAATGATAGTGACGGAGATAAATGAAAGTTCGAACATAAATCAGTCCCCACCTTCATCGCCTCCACAAACAGAACATAAGACCGAAGAAAACAACATTCTAATTTTCAGTGGTGAACTCGAACCTCATTTTGACAAATTGGACGATAATCTTCCGCATTGGATGTACCAAGAGAGGGGAACTCTTCTGAATTTGAACCCCCGAAGGGCCTCCCTCTTTCCGTCGTTTTTTCCCTTTCCTTCCACCTGAAGGATCGACGATCATCTTAACTGTTTTCCTTCTGTTCCTTTCCTGAAGAAGAGCAAACAATAAGAAAAACTGGAAAGTTTTTTTTTGCCAAAATCGTTTTCTTTCTTTTTAGTTTTTAGAACTTCAATTTTTCAATTTATTTAATTATATTTTATTTAAAAAAATTTATTTATATATATATATATATATATATATATATATATATATATATATATATATATATTCATTGCTGACCTTTTTATGTTAATGCTACTCATCTTGTAACTTTGCGAACTTATCTTTATAAACTCTGAGGATGGAGAAAGTGATTTTCCGAGACGTCAGTAAATAGAGATACCCAACATTATTTGGATGTATGTGTTTTCACTGGTGTTCCTCTTCCTTAAAAAACCACACTTTCCACGTACTAAGTCAATTACTGATATATATATATATATATATATATATATATATATGAAAATTATTTAAGCCTCCCGCTCGAACCCCTTCACCACGCACTCCACCGCGCCCTTCACCACGCACTTTTGCGACTTCAATCATCCCATCATCCCTCCTAAGGCTGACACGACTTCAGGCATTGAAAGCTTGAGGCAGTCGATCCTTCCGCTTGTGTCTCCTCGCAATACCGCCGATGATTCTACCATCTTATACCGGTCAAAAGTGCTAACGTTTAATTTCTTTACAGTGTATGTATTACATAATAGTACATAGTGTACCATTATTAATTTTGCGAGGACCGCAGTACGATTTAAATAAATAAAAGAGAAAAATTTATGTCAAATATTTGTATTTAAAACTTGTTCAAGGGTAATTTTTTGTTTGTGGGAACTGATTCCTATTTTTACCATAAGTTTATGTATGTACCATACACGTTTTTACCTTACATAGCAGTTTCCAGGAACACATCTCCAACGATATATATATATCTCCAACGTATATATATATCTCCAACGTATATATATATATATATATATATATATATATATATATATATATATATATATTACACACAGACCGTGCATGGAACAAGTAACTCTTCTAGGATAATTAAATCCACTATAGTCCGAATAAGTAATGGTAAATGACAAATACCATAGTTTTTCTTTTTCATGATGCTAGCCCGACGTGGGCAACGGGTCACTCGCAAAGAGGTCCCAAAAATATAGCTTCCCTCACCAGCTATCTGCAAAGCAGATAGGATCCAGCTTTGGGAAAGGATCTAGGGTTTAAAGCAGTCTAGCCCAGCTACATTTAGAATCTCGATATAAGCAAAAGACTCGCTGCCTTCACGTCAGATTGAATACATCAAAGAAAAAGGGGTAACTATTATATTTTTAACCAAAAACCAAAACTTAAACCTCAACTGGCAGAATTGAGCGTCCACTTTTCAAGGCACATAACATGTCCGTTTCAAGATGGGAATGAACTCAGAATGGTTCCCTGAGGTTTTTATGATACACACAGCCCGTGCATGGAACAAGGAACTCTTCTAGAATAATTAAATCCACCCTAGTCCGAATAAGTAATGGTAAATGACAAATACCAGTTTTTCTTTTTCATAATGCGAGCCCGACCGACGTGGGCAACGGGTCACTCGCAAACCCTAGATCCTGTCCCAAAGCTGGATCTTATCTGCTTTGCAGCTAGCTGGTGAGGGAAGCTATATTTTTGGGACCTCTTTGCGAGTGATCCGTTGCCCACGTCGGGCTCGCATCATGAAAAAGAAAAAACTATGGTATTTGTCATTTACCACTACTTATTCGGCCTATAGTAGATTTAATTATCCTTGAAGAGTTCCTTGTTCCATGCACGTTCTGTGTGTATCATAAAAAACCTCAGGGAACCATTCTGAGTTCATTCCTATCATGAAACGGACATGTTATGTGCCTTGAAAAGTGGACGCTCATTCTGCCAGTTGAGGTTTAAGTTTTGGTATTTGGTTAAAAATATAATAGTTACCCCTTTTTCTTTGATGTATTCAATCTGACGTGAAGGCAGCGAGTCTTTTGCTTATATTGAAGTTCTAAATGTAGCTGGGCTAGGCTGCTTTAAACCCTAAATCCTGTCCCAAAGCTGGATCCTATCTGCTTTGCAGATAGCTGGTGAGGGAAGCTATATTTTTGGGACCTCTTTGCGAGTGACCCGTTGCCCACGTCGGGCTAGCATCATGGAAAAGAAAAACTATGGTATTTGTCATTTACCATTACTTATTCGGACTATAGTGCATTTAATTATCCTAGAAGAGTTCCTTGTTTCATGCACGGTCTGTGTGTATCATAAAAAACCTCAGGGAACCATTCTGAGTTCATTCCCATTATATATATATATTTATATATATTATATACACATACACAGTAGTCCACTAATTCCACTTCGTCAGAATGAATAATTCGAGCGGATGCAAAACCAAGGTTAACCAAGACCCTCGCCTTACGCGCTTTTGCCGTACGCATTTTCACTTGAACACGGTTAATGTATTACTACCTATTTCCGCCCTCCGCAGACTCATTTTCACGACAACCCGGTTGACTTGCATGCCCGATCCCCGCGCAAATGACGTATAATCTCGCGCGCTTCACTAGCCAATGGAAGTCAAGAACACTAGCCTTAATGCCTGCTGGAGGAGGAAGCTGTAGCAAGGGGCAGTGAACAACTTCACTTGCTTTCCTGACATCAGCCTTGAAGTCAGTAAAATCGTCAACTTGGCCAAGTATGTTGAAAGAGAGGGATTTGAGGACATGGAGGCCGCAGATGTGGAGGAGTTGTTGCAGTTGCACCAGGAGGAGCTATCTGAAGAAGACCTGCAGGAGTTGACGAAGAGGACAAAAGTCCCACAGGGAGGAGAGGAACAGGAGCCTTCAAAGATGACAATGAAGGTTTTGGCTGAAGGGTTAAGGAATTTGAGGAAGTAATTGCCCACTTTGAAGAACCTGGCCCTTCTCTGGAAAGGAGTGGTAAGTGCAGAAGAGCACTTACGATTGGTACTGCAGCCTAAGAGAACTGCAGCAAGAGATGAGGCGGGCGGCAGTCCAAACCACCACTACCTCATTTTTTAAGCCTCCCGCTCGAACCCCTTCACCACGCACTCCACCGCGCCCTTCACCACGCACTTTTGCGACTTCAATCATCCCATCATCCCTCCTAAGGCTGACACGACTTCAGGCATTGAAAGCTGAGGCAGTCGATCCTTCCGCTTGTGTCTCCTCGCGATACCGCCGATGATTCTACCATCTTATACCGTGTCAAAAGTGCTAACGTTTAATTTCTTTTACAGTGTATGTATTACATAATATTACATAGTGTACATATTAATTTTGCAGGCGCAGTACGATTTAATAAATAAAAGAGAAATTTATGTCAAATATTTTGTATTTAAAACTTGTTCAAGGGTAATTTTTTGTTTGTGGGAACTGATTCCTTTTACCATAAGTTTATGTATGTACCATACACGTTTTTACCTTACATAGCAGTTTCCAGGAACACATCTCCAACGTATATATATATATCTCCAACGTATATATATATATCTCCAATATATATATATATATATATATATATATATATATATATATATATACACACAGACCGTGCATGGAACAAGTAACTCTTCTAGGATAATTAAATCCACTATAGTCCGAATAAGTAATGGTAAATGACAAATACCATAGTTTTTCTTTTTCATGATGCTAGCCCGACGTGGGCAACGGGTCACTCGCAAAGAGGTCCCAAAAATATAGCTTCCCTCACCAGCTATCTGCAAAGCAGATAGGATCCAGCTTTGGGAAAGGATCTAGGGTTTAAAGCAGTCTAGCCCAGCTACATTTAGAATCTCGATATAAGCAAAAGACTCGCTGCCTTCACGTCAGATTGAATACATCAAAGAAAAAGGGGTAACTATTATATTTTTAACCAAAAACCAAAACTTAAACCTCAACTGGCAGAATTGAGCGTCCACTTTTCAAGGCACATAACATGTCCGTTTCAAGATGGGAATGAACTCAGAATGGTTCCATGAGGTTTTTTATGATACACACAGCCCGTGCATGGAACAAGGAACTCTTCTAGAATAATTAAATCCACCCTAGTCCGAATAAGTAATGGTAAATGACAAATACCAGTTTTTCTTTTTCATAATGCGAGCCCGACCGACGTGGGCAACGGGTCACTCGCAAACCCTAGATCCTGTCCCAAAGCTGGATCTTATCTGCTTTGCAGCTAGCTGGTGAGGGAAGCTATATTTTTGGGACCTCTTTGCGAGTGATCCGTTGCCCACGTCGGGCTCGCATCATGAAAAAGAAAAACTATGGTATTTGTCATTTACCACTACTTATTCGGACTATAGTAGATTTAATTATCCTTGAAGAGTTCCTTGTTCCATGCACGTTCTGTGTGTATCATAAAAAACCTCAGGGAACCATTCTGAGTTCATTCCTATCATGAAACGGACATGTTATGTGCCTTGAAAAGTGGACGCTCAATTCTGCCAGTTGAGGTTTAAGTTTTGGTATTTGGTTAAAAATATAATAGTTACCCCTTTTTCTTTGATGTATTCAATCTGACGTGAAGGCAGCGAGTCTTTTGCTTATATTGAAGTTCTAAATGTAGCTGGGCTAGGCTGCTTTAAACCCTAAATCCTGTCCCAAAGCTGGATCCTATCTGCTTTGCAGATAGCTGGTGAGGGAAGCTATATTTTTGGGACCTCTTTGCGAGTGACCCGTTGCCCACGTCGGGCTAGCATCATGGAAAAGAAAAACTATGGTATTTGTCATTTACCATTACTTATTCGGACTATAGTGCATTTAATTATCCTAGAAGAGTTCCTTGTTTCATGCACGGTCTGTGTGTATCATAAAAAACCTCAGGGAACCATTCTGAGTTCATTCCCATTATATATATATATTTATATATATATATATACACATACACAGTAGTCCACTAATTCCACTTCGTCAGAATGAATAATTCGAGCGGATGCAAAACCAAGGTTAACCAAGACCCTCGCCTTACGCGCTTTTGCCGTACGCATTTTCACTTGAACACGGTTAATGTATTACTACCTATTTCCGCCCTCCGCAGACTCATTTTCACGACAACCCGGTTGACTTGCATGCCCGATCCCCGCGCAAATGACGTATAATCTCGCGCGCTTCACTAGCCAATGGAAGTCAAGAACACTAGCCTTAATGCCTGCTGGAGGAGGAAGCTGTAGCAAGGGGCAGTGAACAACTTCACTTGCTTTCCTGACATCAGCCTTGAAGTCAGTAAAATCGTCAACTTGGCCAAGTATGTTGAAAGAGAGGGATTTGAGGACATGGAGGCCGCAGATGTGGAGGAGTTGTTGCAGTTGCACCAGGAGGAGCTATCTGAAGAAGACCTGCAGGAGTTGACGAAGAGGACAAAAGTCCCACAGGGAGGAGAGGAACAGGAGCCTTCAAAGATGACAATGAAGGTTTTGGCTGAAGGGTTAAGGAATTTGAGGAAGTAATTGCCCACTTTGAAGAACCTGGCCCTTCTCTGGAAAGGAGTGGTAAGTGCAGAAGAGCACTTACGATTGGTACTGCAGCCTAAAGAGAACTGCAGCAAGAGATGAGGCGGGCGGCAGTCCAAACCACCACTACCTCATTTTTTAAGCCTCCCGCTCGAACCCCTTCACCACGCACTCCACCGCGCCCTTCACCACGCACTTTTGCGACTTCAATCATCCCATCATCCCTCCTAAGGCTGACACGACTTCAGGCATTGAAAGCTGAGGCAGTCGATCCTTCCGCTTGTGTCTCCTCGCAATACCGCCGATGATTCTACCATCTTATACCGTGTCAAAAGTGCTAACGTTTAATTTCTTTTACAGTGTATGTATTACATAATATTACATAGTGTACATATTAATTTTGCAGGCGCAGTACGATTTAATAAATAAAAGAGAAATTTATGTCAAATATTTTGTATTTAAAACTTGTTCAAGGGTAATTTTTTGTTTGTGGGAACTGATTCCTATTTTTACCATAAGTTTATGTATGTACCATACACGTTTTTACCTTACATAGCAGTTTCCAGGAACACATCTCGAACGTAAGGCGAGGGGCTACTATATAATATATATATATATATATATATATATATATATGATGAATAAAACCACGAAGGAAAGGAAACACAAAATGGTGCTCAAGCGCTTTCGTCTAATGACATCCTCAGGAACACTGAAGTACATAAAAAGGTTAAGCCTATATATAGGTTACAGAAAGAAAAAAAAAGAAAAAAATAAATAACATACATACACACACACACACATATATATATATATATATATACATACATATCTATATATACAAATACATACATACATACATACATACATATATATACAATAAACAGAGAAGTAAAAATAATAAAAATTAAAAATTAAAACCTTAAAGGATTACCAGTGAGGCGTACAGATTTGTAAGGAAAAATATCAATTTTTAGCACAAGATCAAATGGATTATAAAAATACAAAATTATACTGGAACTCTGCCGGGTTTTAACACAATGCTGCCTATGGTCAGGTTTCGATATATATATAAAAAAAAAAAAATAAAAAAAAAATAAATAAAATGCAAATTAAAAGTTAATCGATTTTTAGCACAAGATCAAATGGATTATAAAAATACAAATTTATACTGGAACTCTGTCCGGGTTTTAACACACTGCTGCCTATGGTCAGGTTTTGATATATATAAAAAAATAAAATGCAAATTAAAAGTTAATAAAGTAGAAGACAAGTTTACCAAAGATTTAATGTTTACCCTTCTTATTTAAATCTGTTTTAAAGGAATTCAACATAACAGGATCGAGTTGAAAAAGACCTTTGCTTATGTTGAAGTTATTTGAAAGTTGGATAATGGCAGACTCAAGAATATTTCTATTAACAATGTTGCTTGAATGGAATAAAACTGAAGCATTATTCCAATCAATACAGTGGGCTAACTCTGACAAATGGACAAAAAGGGCACTGGACAACTGTCCTGTTCTAACGGAATATTGATGCTGTTTTATACGTGTGTGCAAATCCTTTCCCGTCTGACCTATGTAAAAGGAATCACATTGTTTACAACCAATTTTATAGATAATGCCTGAATTATTGGTAGGGCTATTTTTACTATGATATTTTTCACAATATTGTCATATGAAAATACTACATTAATATCCAAAAGTTTAAGTACATTAGCAATGCCTAAAAAGCCCGGGAAAAATGGAAGTACTAAAATATTTTTTGACAAAGTACGAGTGTTAATATTGACACGATAGAAAGTTCGTTTTGCCTTGTTGAGACAAGATTCCATAAACGCAGATGGATAACACAAATCACTTCCAATACCGTTGATTTTTTCCAATTCGGCATCGATGTATTCCGGACTGGCGATCCTAAGGGCGCGGAGAAACATTGATGAAAATATGGCCTTCTTAGTGGGGGTATCATGTCCCGGGACATGATACCCCCACTAAGAAGGCCATATTTTCATCAATGTTTCTCCGCGCCCTTAGGATCGCCAGTCCGGAATACATCGATGCCGAATTGGAAAAAATCAACGGTAT
This sequence comes from Bathynomus jamesi, assembly GCA_023014485.1. Lineage (NCBI taxonomy): Eukaryota > Metazoa > Arthropoda > Malacostraca > Isopoda > Cirolanidae > Bathynomus > Bathynomus jamesi. The sequence continues at coordinate 77,370 of JAJOZX010001217.1, read as the reverse complement.
TGGAAGTGATTTGTGTTATCCATCTGCGTTTATGGAATCTTGTCTCAACAAGGCAAAACAAACTTTCTATCGTGTCAATATTAACACTCGTACTTTGTCAAAAAATATTTTAGTACTTCCATTTTTCCCGGGCTTTTTAGGCATTGCTAATGTACTTAAACTTTTGGATATTAATGTAGTATTTTCATATAACAATATTGTGAAAAATATCATAGTAAAAAATAGCCCTACCAATAATTCAGGCATTATCTATAAAATTGGTTGTAAACAATGTGATTCCTTTTACATAGGTCAGACGGGAAAGGATTTGCACACACGTATAAAACAGCATCAATATTCCGTTAGAACAGGACAGTTGTCCAGTGCCCTTTTTGTCCATTTGTCAGAGTTAGCCACTGTATTGATTGGAATAATGCTTCAGTTTTATTCCATTCAAGCAACATTGTTAATAGAAATATTCTTGAGTCTGCCATTATCCAACTTTCAAATAACTTCAACATAAGCAAAGGTCTTTTTCAACTCGATCCTGTTATGTTGAATTCCTTTAAAACAGATTTAAATAAGAAGGGTAAAACATTAAATCTTTGGTAAACTTGTCTTCTACTTTATTAACTTTTAATTTGCATTTTATTTTTTTATATATATCAAAACCTGACCATAGGCAGCAGTGTGTTAAAACCCGGACAGAGTTCCAGTATAAATTTGTATTTTTATAATCCATTTGATCTTGTGCTAAAAATCGATTAACTTTTAATTTGCATTTTATTTATTTTTTTTTTTATTTTTTATTTTTTTTATATATATCGAAACCTGACCATAGGCAGCATTGTGTTAAAACCCGGCAGAGTTCCAGTATAATTTTGTATTTTTATAATCCATTTGATCTTGTGCTAAAAATTGATATTTTTCCTTACAAATCTGTACGCCTCACTGGTAATCCTTTAAGGTTTTAATTTTTAATTTTTTATTATTTTTACTTCTCTGTTTATTGTATATATATGTATGTATGTATGTATGTATGTATTTGTATATATAGATATGTATGTATATATATATATATATGTGTGTGTGTGTGTATGTATGTTATTTATTTTTTTTTTTTTTTCTTTCTGTAACCTATATATAGGCTTAACCTTTTTATGTACTTCAGTGTTCCTGAGGATGTCATTAGACGAAAGCGCTTGAGCACCATTTTGTGTTTCCTTTCCTTCGTGGTTTTATTCATCATAAATATTTTTCACGTGTTACCTTCGTGAAATAATTTTCATATATATATATATATATATATATATATATATATATATATATATATATATATATATATATATATATATATATATATATATATAGTACATGTATATGTATGTATACATATATATCGGTATGTATGTATATGTGTGTGTATATGTGTTGAGGATACAGAGAGAGTATATAAAGAAGTATATACAAAATAAAAACGGGCACAATATAGGAGTATAAATAAAAATAAAATAGATAGAAGGAAATTGATACGGTACGACAATACAAACGTTTAAGAAATAGGAGTCTTTAGTCGGCATAATATACAATTCCGAACCAAAAATAGAATACTGTCTCAAATGTGATCATCACCTTAATAATACCCTTAAGTTATAGACCTTTAGGAGGAATGTCGAATATCTGTGACGTCATTATGATAAAAACACCTCTGTGTGTCAGTTTTGAAAAAAAAATAAAATATAGCAAACACCTTATTGAATAGTGAAAAGTTAATGCATAGCGACATACAGAAATATTACAGGTGTTACAGAAAAATAGAATAAATTCATTATGTTCATTGAGTACTGCCACTATATTAAACTTTTATCTGATACATTTTAATTTTGTGTCTTAGTATTTAGTTGGCCCACCCTTGGACCTGATTACGGCCTCTAATCGATGTGGCATCGAGTTGAGAAGCATCTTGCATTCTTCTGTAGTTATCGATAACCAGGTTGTCATCGAACACCTCTTCAGTTCACTAAGGAGGAGATTGTAGACACCAACCGACCAGGGAAGTACTCCGTGTGGGGGGCGTTAGACAGAAGATAGAGGGTGCTGGAACTCCCGTTTCTCCTGTCATTGTCCTCCTTAGCTGATCTTTTTCCGTGTCTCATCTACCCTGTGAGCAGTCCAGCATGCTCTCAAACACAAACTTCTCTCCCTATTCCTCAACGATTCTGGTGCTGTTCTTCTCTCCTCCCCCCCTCTGACTTTATTATGTCTGAAATTAGAATCTCTTCGAAAGATGTTTTCTGCCCTATTTGTGCTCAACTTTCGGAAGGTGTATGGTCCTGATGGTGTTCCTCCTGTTGTTTTTAAGAACTGTGCTTCTGTGCTGACACCCTCCCTAGGCAAATTCTTTCGTATTTATCTCTCATCTGGTACTTTTCCTTCCTGCTGGAAGTTCGCTTTCATTCAGCCTGTCCCAAAGAAGGGTGACCGTTCTCAACCATCCAACAATCGTCCAATTGCTTTGATTTCTTGCCTTTCTAAAGTTTTTGAATCTATCCTTAATAGGAAGATTCTTAAACACCTTTCTTCTGACAATCTTCTTTCAGATCGTCAGTATGGATTCCGCAAGGGACGCTCTACTGGCGATCTTCTTGCATATCTCTCTGACTTTTGGTCATCCTCCTTTCGGGATTTCGGGGAAACTTTTGCTATTGCGCTAGGCATATCAAAAGCATTTGATAGAGTTTGGCACAAATCTATGATGTCCAAACTATTCTCCTTCGGTTTCTATTCTTCTATCTGTGCCTTCATCTCTAATTTCCTTTCTGGCCGATCTAAGCTGCAGTTGTAGATGGCCAGTTGGCCACTGTTCTTCTCCTAAAGCTATTAACAGTGGTGTTCCTCAGGGTTCTGTCCTGTCACCCACTTTTTTCCTTTTATTTATTAATGATAATTTAATTCGCACTTCCTGTCCTATTCACTCATATGCTGATGATTCCACTCTTCACTTCTCCACCCACTTCCCAAAGCGTCCCTCTCAACAATCACTCTATCATTCGCGTAGTACGGCTATGGAGCACCTGACCTCTGATCTTTCTGCTATCTCTGATTGGGGCAGAGAAAACCTTGTGGCTTTCAATGCCTCAAAAACTCAGTTCCTCCATCTGTCTACTCGTCACAATCTTCTATACAACTATCCCCTTACCTTCAACAACACACAACTCAATCCTTCCTCTTCTATTAACATTCTTGGCGTTTCCTTTTCTCGTGATCTTTCCTAAAAAGAGCACATATACTCTCTTTCTAAAACAGCTTCTAAGATGTTAGGTGTGCTGTACCGCCTCCACGGTTTCTTCACCCCACTCAGTTGTTGTCTCTGTACAGGGGTCTTGTCCGCCCCTGTATGGAGTATGCTTCTCATGTATGGAGTAGTTCAACCCACACAGCCGTACTTGACCGGGTGGAATCAAAGGCTTTTCGTCTCATTAATTTCCCGCCTCTTACTGATTGTCTTCAATCTCTTTCTCTTCGCCACAATATTGCCTCACTCTCTCTTTACTATCGCTATCATAACGGACATTGCTCTTCTGAACTCTCTAACTGCATGCCCCCTCCTTTAAGGAGAGCACGCAGTACCAGACTTTCGACACATTCTCATTCCTTTTCTGTTCAACTCTCTAACGCAAGAGTTAATCGGTATTTTTAATCTTTCATCTACTCAACCGTTCAACTCTAGAACAATCTTCCTCACTCTATCTTTCCACCTGTGTATGACCTCCAATCTTTAGTGGGCATTTGCCCTTGGCCCTCCTTCCTGCATAAAAAAAACTGATGGATATATTCAACATTAACTTTCCTTTTAAATCAAAAGTAATATCTAAAACTAAATACAACAGCCAATGGATCACCCCAGCACTCATTGTATTGTAAGTATTGAACACAATCATACTCTCTTTAAATCATGGAAAACTTATATTATTACCGAACAGGCATACAAAAAATACTGTAACAGACTTAATGCAGTCATTAAAAAAGCAAAAACACGTGATTATTACTAAAAAATTTATGAACAAAAATCCAATCCAACTCTGAAAGAGTTAATTAACACAAAGAAGGTTGAAACAAATCCCTCGTCCTCCCTCACACAAAGCGGAAATTCTTACAGTGACCCCCAAAGACAGCTAATTTATTAAACAACTTTTTTATAAATATCGGCTCCAATACTGCAGCCTCGATTCCAATTACAGACAGTAATGTTGGAGCAGTAACCAGGGCCGCCGAGAGCTGCCCCGGGCCCCGGGGAAAGATAGGTATATGGGTCCCCCTGTTTACTCAGCATTTTATTATGAATGTTTTTTGTGTACATAACAAGCAAATTGATAATATGTCCAAGTCACTATTCAAAAAATGCAGTATAAATAAACAACTCAGGAAAATAACCATTTTATTTTTCGAATCAATTATATTAATTCTATCGCCATACAATTTGCAAATGTAGTACCAGTCCATGCAGGCAAGACATTTGTTTACTGCAAGATTTTCATAATTAGAAGTGTACTTTCTTTGCCTTCTCTCTACCAAAGTGGTAAATGATTCTGATGAAATTTAAAGTACGGGCTAACTGGCTTTCAATTACAATGGTTCCCAGATCTGTCAGTCGGTCTTGGGCATTGGTGAACCGCAGATAATATTTTATCTGTTTCAGTTTGACTATGATAATCTCTATAAAATGTGTGTTCATTAATTATATTTCCTCTCTGTTATTTAATCAATTGCTTTATTAATATTTTTTAGATTTTATCCCCCCTCTTTCCGGGCCCCGCTAGAGGTCCGGGCCTCGGGGGCTTATCCTGGCTTCCCCGCCCTCTTGGCGGCCCTGGTAGTAACACAATAGTTAAGAGACTAAACAATGTTAATTTTAATAAAAACAAGGAACACGAATCTGACAAGCGTCACCGGCACTGGTAAAGACAAGGAGAGAGAGAGAGAGAGAGAGAGAGAGAGAGAGAGAGAGAGAGAGAGAGAGAGAGAGAGAGAGTATTTTCGTTATAATCAATTCCTTATGTAAGAAATCAAACTGTTTTTACTAACCAGCTCTCACGATTTGTAAAATGGTATTATAAAAATGTTATTAAGTCGAACGATGCGAATCGTCAACTAAAAGGCGGTCTTCCTACGCATAGTTAAAACGTTCTTGTAACACAGAATATATTAAAAAGTCTCCTTTGAATTATATGATTTGAATACACCAGACCTCCACAAATAACAGAATGTGTTCCGGCCTCCATAAAATGAAGATCGCATGACCACATATTAACCGACTCCACGAAGGCAACCAGCCATAAATATGAACGAGACATAAATAGTAGAGAATTCGGAGATTAAACTAAATACCCAATTTTATAAAGCGATTAAGACTAGAGGGGTTGTTAGCGTTCAGAAGGCGCTCCCTTCCTGTTCTGAAAGGAAGAAAAGGAAGCGGCGAAGGAGGTCGACGGCCAAACTACTACTCGTAATTTTAGTAATTCTATTTCGTCTTACGCTTTGCTTTTGACCATTATTGTAAACGTGAGACTCATTCCTAACGTTAAATTAAGAGCATCCACAGAGAATGGAACTGTGCGTGAGGGGTGGGGGGGTGAGGGGTTGGGGGAATGGGAAGAGGGACACATATGAAAAGAATTTCAATAAAAAGTGCCAGATGTACAAAGAAAAAAGCATCCAAATGCCAACCGCCATTAAAAAAAGTAAATAAAACCGCCTCGGCGAATGAATAAAACCCGCACGAACGCATTTGTTGTAGAATGAAGTAAAATTTCACGCATGAGGTCCGAAGGCCACACAATATTGTAAGTAGCTGCATAAATTAATTTCAGTTAAACAAATAACGTTTAAAAAATCCAATTAAAAATAATCGGGATTTCATTTATCATTTTGTTAGTTTAGAGTTATGAAACGTTCCGCTTGGTGCAATCTCTCGCTTATAGGCGAGCGGTCAACCCTGACAACAGGCCATATTTTTTGAGTTTAATACCTGCCTCGTACAGAAATGTACAACATGTCCTAAAATGATCTGCACCATCTGGACATATAAGTTTGGCATGTTGTCCTCCATTCTGAGTGTGCTAAGATAGTAAAATCAGCCATTAACTTCAGCTATGTACAGGTATTCGTGTATTCATGTTTTCAATTCACGCATTACAACTGAAATCTTTGAAGACACAATGAACAGTGAAGACAAGGTTTATTTCCCATGAAGTTATACATTTTCTGAAAGCTCTAGTGCTACACTATCAATTTATCTATAAAAACATTCTTTTACATGATATATTTTATTTTTTGCCTAAAAACGTTATTGTTAGATCCAAAAAATATCACCTAAAATACAGGTGTTTCACAAAACTGATTAATATGAGTTGCACAAAACTAATTTCGAGTACAATAATTCAGGTATTTTGATACTCCAAGCATTAATACACTATGTTGAACAAAATAAATGCCATATTAAAACGTTGAATCACCATACAAAGTACTGTGCCAACATGGGTTAATAATGGAGACCTCTGTTCGCATGCCAGCAGAAATGTTTAGCTTTCAGTTATGAAAAACAGGCAAATGTTGGCATGATTAAAATACATATATAATAATGTTGCACTTGAAAATAAAGTTTGAATTGTTAACTGTGTGAAAGGACCGATATTGAGATTTGAAGAACGTCAATTTTGTAAAACAAAAATTAAGTTACTATACGTATATCGATGTACATAACATAAAATCAACTAAATCAACTAAAATCACTTAAACCAACTAAATTTTAACACTTCTTAGCTTTATGAAGCAAACTACTAAATAACTTTAAAGCAGAAATCATTACTTAAAAATTGGAATCTTTCCACTAAAAGTCTCAACTTGTTTTTCAATTACAAAACTGCATGCAAGTCAGTGTATACTGTATTCGGTGACTCCCGCAATATCAATTCAATGCGTTATTAGCAGTCTACTCCATACTGGGGAATAACTCACGTTGTAACAGCATATATGAAACACTAATAAATTATTAATGCACAATGCTATAATATGGTTATTCATCTAGCTCATCCAGCGGTGGTTTGTGATGGGTTTGTTCATTCATGCAGTCCTCAGTAGCCTTGCAGACGCATTCCTCTGTGCATGCCATATCATTCGTTGCACAATTGCAGTTCTTACTACATTGTCTGCGTCCACGGCATGAACACAGAAGCTCATCTAATACTTCTGCAGTTGTTGGTCCATCAAATAACTTCAACTTTAATTCATCACCCCTTTCTTTGCCACCCATTTCCATCTGGTAAAATGGGTTTCCCATGATCATGATGGAGTTGCGCTGCAAGTCCTAGATGAGGGGGTTATAATATCGCTGTCACTGCTATGAATAACACTTTCTGCAAGAGTTAAGACTCTACGTTGTAATTTTTCTGCTGGCTGGTAATTTGAATCACACGATTCAAATGCCTCTTTGCTCAGCAACCAGAGAAATGCCTTCTGTAAAAGTGCTGGAACAAATTCTTCAGATGTTTTCAGACCGATTTCAGCAGCTGTGTAGTACTCAGTTGACTTTTCAATTTGTGCTATTTCTTGTCTAAGCATACCAATGGCAGAATGAAGTAAGCTTTCTGAATTCACTGGAACATTTGATTGTTCTTCAGCAGAACCAAGTGTCATCTCATTAGAGTTGAAATCTTCCTTCAGTTGAGCAAAGGCTCTGACAGCATCTCCTAAGCTGACACTGCAACTGACAACAATGCTTGACTTGGACTGTCCTCGCTGGGTATGAATAACAATGTTCTCACCATAATGCTTCATGAGACGACGCTGAAGTTTTTCTGCACGGTATGCTTGGGTATCAATGTGGTCAGGTAACAGCTGTTAGAATTTGTCTAGCAGGGTTTTCAACTTATAAGCTTTTCCTTGTTGTAGATTAACATCTATTTCTCCTACTAGTGCCATAAATGCCTTCTCGTATATGTTCTCTCGTTATGCTTGCTTGTATAGCTTGCCATGCAGTATTTGTGGTAAACAGCATCAGCTGCAATGAGGTCTTCTCCTTCAATTTTGGCAAGCATAGAAATGTCCTTCCAAGCTTGTGCTGCTTGATAGAGATTACTCTGACACGTAGTTGTTTGTACCTTATGTATGCTGTCCCTCTTTCGCGCGTTGCATATTAAACACATTGAAAAATCTGTAAGCTTGGATGTTTGAGCTCGTGTGTGAACACTTTGTTCTTCAGTACCACGTGATGCAGAATCATGCGTGCTACATTTTGTACTAACATGAGTAATGTTTTTCTTACTTGTAAATGATTGATAACAGCTACGACGATATATGTAACAGATATACTATGTAATTTTGTAAGGTCATCAAACTCAGATTCATGTCTTTGTAAAAGGTCATCCTGCCGTAACAATGATGTTGACAATAATGTTTCCATACCCACTTCTGTGGGTATAACCAGTTTTTATTTGCGACTTCTCTGACATATAACGCATTTCTCCCAATTTGGACAGCTTCTGTTTCTTCGTCTGTACAAATTTTAATGGACTTGAGTCAGGTTCTGCCATGCTTGATATAGATGATCGTCTGAAATAAAAATAACAATAATTAAACTGTGGTTTTCAACAATACCACACACTTGCACAATATTTGTCACAGCACACATTTGTCCTATTCTAATATTGTGATAATAAAAGGAGGAAGTAAATTTAAAACTGGGCCTAACCTATAGCAATACATGATTGTATTACGTTTTCCTATAATGTGATAATTCAATTGTGTATCTAGATAGTAAACACTTATAAGAAACAGTATAGGTTGATTAGTTAACAGTATTTCAGTTCGAAACTAAAAAAATTATCATCTGGAGAAAGTTTCAGGTATTTTATAGGTGTTTGTTTATATTGGCGTTTCCATGGCAACCGCACATCAAAAACTGAGGACAACACTTGAAAATGTGTTCACTGAACACTAAGGACTAATAAAAAACATTACAACTTTCTGTACAAGGGGGGAATTAAAATTGTTTAAATAGGGGTCTGGCCGCTCGCCTATTACTCTTATTTCCTTTCGAACTCATAATAAAAAGTAAAAACATACCAGTAAAAATAGCTAAAAAAAAAGCATAAAAGAAAATAATACATATGAGTATGTATTATAATGGAATACTCGGGGAAAGTCTATTTAAACAATCTAAAGCAACTGCATTACAGGTTAGTCACAACAGTTATTTTCATAGCATTTTCCTTTTAGGTTTTATACACACACACACACACACACACACGTTGTTTTTTACATAGCGTGTGATGTTCTGAAATATTTTAATTTTAAAATTCTCAAAATTCCTCATTTGAAGTGTGTCGTACGAATAAAAATAGCGACGTAATGAGAGAAAATGGTGGGTGACTTGTTCCTCCAAGAAAACAATCTCAGAATTCGATAAAACCAAATGAAATCGTTTTGAGTAATGACAGGCAGATAGTGTATTTTGCCTTACGTTAATGCTGTTGAATGGATGGAATTTGCTGAACAGTTCAAACCAGAGTTTAATTGGAAGTAACTTAGAGTAGAGTTCATGAAAAATTATAGAGTACAGTATAATTTATTTATAACCTGCGGGTTTGGGCAGGTGACGGCACAATAAGCACGCGGTCGACCTACGTTGTAATTTATTAATTTCCAAACGCTCGTTTTTTTTTTTTTTTTTTTTTTGTTTTTTTTAACTAATTAAAAGCATGGCACCCCCGTCAAGTACTTGCAGTCGCTGTGAAGGGAAATTTTCCGCTTACGCGTTTGCAATGGCTAATAATAATGAACAGTTAGTTTGCAGGTAGTGCTCAAGCATGGAAGTTCGGAGGAACGAGTTAGAACATGAGAGGGAGGCCAGAGTGAGGCTAGAAGAAAGCGTGATGCTCCTGACGGCAAAATTAGAATCCCTTGAGACTCCAGTTACGACCCCTCCTGCCTCAGTTTCTACTAATAATATGAATAGTACTAATAGCCCTCTCTCTTCCCCTAGTTCCCAACCCTTTGTTCGGGTGCGTAATGGAGCCCCATTGAGAAAACCTAAGACTTGTCTACTAGTAATAACATACAATAAGTTTTCTGTTTTAGGTCTCGAAGATGCTGATGAACCGGAAAAACAACTCGTTGGCGATTCCATTGTTCGAGGGCAGCTCTAGGAATTCTGTAGGAGAAACCCTCGTCGTAGGCGCCGTTACTGCTACCCTGGTGCAAGGGTGGAGGATATAACTAATAGTGTTGACCATTTTACAGACGGTACTAAGAGGACACAACGTATGTTATTCATGTCGGTACTAATAACGTTTTAAATTCTAGATCGGAAGAACTGCTGGCTAAAAGGAACTGCGATTAAAGGAAAAAACTAATAAGATTGTTTTAACAGGTATACTTCCTCGAATTACCCAACATAACGATTTCTACAGCAAGGCGACCTATATTAACAATAACCTAATGTCTCTTTGCCAACAGGAAGGAGTGCATTTTGCGAATTTTTGGAACAGTTTCTACGGCAGGAGGGACTTGTTCCTCGGAGATGGAATTCATCTTAATGACGTTGGAGCTGCGCATTTAGGAAGACTATTTCTATCCTTAAATGCTCGTAGCTTACGAAATAAAATAAACGAATTTTTTCTTTAATTGCTTGTAAAGACTATGATTTAATTGCGATAAATGAATCGTGGCTTAGCACTGAAACACGTGACTTTGTAGGGGAGTATCAAATTAGAGGTTATAGACTTTTTGTTAAAAACAGAATAGGTAGGCAAGAAGGCGGTGTTATGTTGTATATCAAAGATAATATTGCGAACGTTATGGAAGTAAAGCACAGAATTCCAGAACCAATAGATTCGACTATAGCAGAACTTAAATTGAACGATTTCAAACTTGTTGTTGCGGTTATATATAGGCCCCCTAATCAAACAGCTGATACGAACGAAGCGTTATATCGTGAACTTAAGAGAATAATAGGTAGTGAGTAGGCTTTAGCTATGGGTGACTTTAATTGCGCCAACGTGAATTACGATACAATGCAGGGAGACGCGGAAGGTAATCGTTTAGTTAATTTTCTCGAGGATAGCTTTCTTATTCCAAAGGTTGGGGAACCTACGAGGTTGGACAGTATTTTAGATTTAGTAATAACTACGGATGATAGGCTAATCATTGATCTTCAAGTAATAGAACCGTTAAGCAATAGCGATCACAATATGGTAGAGTTTGTCCTCTCAGTAAGTCACTCGAAACCAGCTAACTCGACTAAAATTCCTAACTTCCAGCACGCAGACATTTGTAAATTTCGAAATAAATTTTCACACGTCAATTGGGAAAACGTAATGGGGATCTCCAACGCAAAACTAATGTGGGAATAGTTTGAAACAGTATTTAGGACTATAAATGAGGAATGTGTACCGTACAAAATGAAGCGTGCGAAAGTAAATAACAAGCCCTTGTGGTTTACTTCTAGAGTAGGGGACATTATAAAGAGTAGAGATAGGGCTTATAGGCTACATAAGTGCGATAAAGACAATTTGTGGTCACGAAACAACTACATATCTCTAAGGCGTGAAGCGAAAAGTGTAATAAAAAAGTCCAAGCGCGAATTTGAAATCTCCATAGCTCGTGACGGTAAAGAAAACCCCAAGCGATTCTTTCAATACGTTAACAATAGAAATCCAGTAAAAAATGTCTTGGGGCCGTTGAAAAATGTTAACGGAGATCTAGTTTCTGAAAACAAGGAAATGGCTACCTTGCTAAACGAATTCTTTACGTCAGTTTTTATTATAGAAGATGTAACGAATATCCCTACGGTCATAGACATAATACCTTTTGATAATGGTAATATTTTGGATAATATTGTGGTTAGTGAAAGGGAGGTAATGCGCTATATTGATAAAATGAAAACGCGTAAATCATCGAGGACGGATTCCATATATCCCATCCAACTAAAAGAATTAAAAGATAGCATTGTTGTGCCGCTAACAAAGATTTTTAATGCGTCTATTTCTGAGGGGTGCGTACCAGATAATTTCAAGTTAGCAAACGTAACACCTATCTTTAAGAAAGGCGATAAAGGTGCGGCGGGAAATTATAGACCAATCAGTTTAACGTCTGTTGTAGGTAAGCTACTGGAATCAATAATTAGGGATCGTATAGTCGAACACTTAGAATTACATAACTTAGAAATACGCAGCACGGTTTTAGGCGGAACAAATCTTGCTTAACTTATCTTTTAGAATTTTTTCAAAGCGTGGTTGACGTTTACGATAGTCATCGGGCAGTTGTATTTAGATTTTCAAAAAGCGTTTGACACCGTACCTCACAAAAGACTCATTGAGAAAACTAAGGCTCATGGAATCATGGGTGTAGTAATAAATTGGATAGAAGAGTGGTTGCGAGGTAGGAAACAGAGGGTGGTCGTTGATGGAGCGGAGTCGTGTTGGGCTAATGTAGCGAGTGGCGTTCCTCAGGGTTTTGTATTGGGCCCTTTGCTTTTTCTTATATATATTAACGATTTAGATGTCGGCCTAGTGAGTACAGTTTCAAAGTTTGTGGATGACACGAAGCTGGGTGGTAGGGCGATTAATGACGAAGATAGAGGTAAAATCCAGAATGATCTGAATAAAATCGTTGATTGGTTAGTCACATGGCAAATGAGATTTAACGTCGATAAGTGCAAAATTTTACATATAGGTTCGCGTAACGGTAATTTTGCGTATAGTATATCAGGGAAAGAATTGATAAGCGTAGAGCAGGAAAAAGATTTAGGAGTTATAGTCACTGGTGATTTAAAAGTAGCGAAACAAAGTACAGCAGCAGTCAATAAAGCGAACAAAGTATTAGGTTTTATAGCTCGGAATTTTGAGTACAAATCGTGCGATATTATAGTTCCTCTTTATAAATCATTAGTTAGACCCCATTTGGAGTACGCGATCCAAATTTGGAATCCGCATATGCGCAAAGATATAGACAAAATCGAAAGAGTTCAAAGACGAGCAACTAAGATGATTCCGTCGCTTAGGTCAAAGTCGTACGAGGATAGGCTTAAAGAGTTAAAATTGACTACACGCGAGACTAGGAGGCTAAGGGGTGATCTAATCCAGGTTTCCAAAATTATGAATGAGTTCGATAACGTAGATAGAGATAGCTTTTTCGAAATATCTCAATATAATAGGACTAGAAATAATGGGTGTAAGTTAACAAGAAGAAGGTTCGAGACAGCAGTTGCCAAAACGTTTTTACGCATAGACTAGTAAATAGCTGGAATAGTTTGCCGGTAGAAGTAATTAGTAGCACGTCTATAAACATGTTTAAAAATCGATTAGATGCATATGTTGATAGATTGGGTAGTTTAAGGTAGTAAAATTAAGGGTTCGATAAGATAGATTTTTATTCTCTTTTCAAAAAAGTTCACAATAACCAGACTAGAGGTCCTAGTATGAAATTATTTAAGCCAAGATGTAGAACAAATTTAAGAAAACATAGTTTTACAAACAGAGTAATTAAGTTTTGTAACAGTCTGAGAGAAGAAGTGGTGACTTTAGATACAATTGATTCTTTCCAAAGAAGGTTGGATAGTTTGATGTCTGCAAGGGACATCTGGTGATAGTGTTTAAGCCCTTTTTATTGCATGGATGGTACTAGTTTATTTCATATATATTATTTACATTTAGGTGATAGATCCCACAGCTCAACACAAGTGTTGTGGGATATAGGGAGGCAGCATCTTGGGTTAGGGGATACTCTCTGTCCTTACACACCCCATTTAAAGATATGCCTCTGCCGAGCGGTGCCCTCCATAGTACTGTGAGGTATTGAAAAAACTCATGATCTTCACTTGCCCCACAAACACCTTTAAATGGGAGACCCAAAATGGGTGCACACACATTTCTACATTACTGTACAGTCTTTACAGCCACACCTACACTTTTCCTCCTAAGTATATATATTGTAATGCATATGGTTGCAAATTGTGACTTGTTCCGCAATTGATATGGACCGTGACTTATTTTTGGTTGGCAAGGTACTGGTATTGATGGATACCGTAATGAAATTGACTGGATTCTTTGGATCTGATATATTTGCATGTCAGTTATAAATAGATATAGAGTTTAACATATTTGTGGATAGTAGTTTATTATGACTTGATCCTCTGGATCCAGAGATTCTATCTTTAGTTTTAAATTGATAATTAATTAGTTTTAAATTGATAATTATTTAGTTTTGTAAAAATTGGTTGTTGCCAATCGTGACCGGACAGCTCATACCAGGACAACACATACCCGGACAACTTATATCGGACAACTCAGACCCGGACAACTCATACCTAGGACAACTCATACCTAGGACAACTCATACCTAGGACAACTCATACCTAGGACAACTCATACCTAGGACAACTCATACCTAGGACAACTCATACCTAGGACAACTCATACCTAGGACAACTCATACTCTCTTCAACAATTACCACCCCACCCCAATGTTGATCTTTTCATCTATATCCACCCCGAAAGTTTAAACTCTGCAAATTAACCAAAATAAGATCAGAAAACAATAACAACAAATTTATTATTTATTGCAAACATATAATAAATAGAGAACCATTATTTACATAGGATAAAATTTGAATGCCCGGTTAGGTCAACTGTACGCCCTTGACGATTGGTTAGGTTTAGTCGTGATATTTTCGTTAGTTTTAACGAAAATATCACGACTAAACCTAACCAATCGTCAAGGGCTTACAGTTGACCTAACTGGGCATTCAATGAACCCAACCGGGTATTCAGTTGACCTAACCGGGCATTCAATGAACCTAACTGGGCACACACACATATATATATATATTATATATATACTGTACTATATATAAAACTTGCATGAATTTTAAATGTTTAAATTTAATTTTTAATTTAAAAAAATAAATGTTTTCATTAATTTTAAAAATAAATGTTTTCATTTCAAAATGTTTTCATTAATAACTTGCATGAATTCTAAATGTTTAAATTTAATTTTTAATTTTACAAAATAAATGTTTTCATTAATTTTTCATTTTTTTTCTGGTCCTAGGTATGAGTTGTCCTAGGTATGAGTTGTCCTAGGTATGAGTTGTCCTAGGTATGAGTTGTCCTAGGTATAGTTGTCCTGGTATAAGTTGTCCTGGTATGAGCTGTCCTGGTATGAACTGTCCTAGAACCGTTGCCAATGTACAGGCAGTTTTTACATAGTGGAGTCACACCGATGGGCCGAAGTGGCCCCTAATGTGCCCACTATAAAAATTTCTTATGTTCTTTGTGGTTCGGAACCCACGTAAAATTGTAGGTCCCCTCCGCCACCACGGAGGACATGCACAATACACAATTACGAACACAGTTAAGTAGACCAGCCATGAGTGGATCCTAGGGTCTTTGTTGGTCTGAAACATTAAACATTATAACAGTACAGTCTTCATCTCAAAAATTACCCATTTTTATTGGACTGAAGCTAAAAAATGATTTAAATACTGATATAAAAGATATTGTGAATGTAAATTAGTTTACAAACAAGATGAAATCTCGATTAATAATGGAATACTAATAAAAAAAAAATCTAAGATTAAATGTACATTACTCTATTACTTATTCATTTCTCGTGTGTAAGCTAAGATTAAATGTACATTACTCATTATTGTTCATCTCTCGTGTCTAATAGTGATTTCTTTGTATAATACGAGTATTGGTATCATGCTTTCAATAATGACTTTGTATCTGTTTTATATCTATAATAATAATAATAATAATAATAATACATACTGTAATTAAGAATTCTTATTCATGATTTATATACAGTACAGTATTATTAATAATCTGTTGTATTTTTAATTAAGAGCCGAGTAAAGCGTAAAGCTTAAGAGACAAATTAAATAAAATAAATAGTCCAATTTCACAATTATTTATGTTAAAACAGAAAAAATAGAACTATATTTATTTTATTAATAAAAGGTTATTCAATTCAATTTAATTCAGTTCAAGAAACACGTAAAGATTAATGTATTAACCAGCATGGGGTAATTGCAATTTGTAATTGTAATTGATTGTAATTAATTACATTTTTTTCATGTAATTGACTACCTAAAATGTAATTGTAATTGACTACCTAAAATGTAATTGTAATTGACTACCTAAAATGTAATTGTAATTGTAATTAATTACATTATGAAACCAAGGTAATTGATACAATTGCAGTTAATTACTTTCAATTACACGAATATTAAAATTAATGGGTCATAATTATAGTTTCAACTACTTGCTCATTATGTCTCAGAGAGCTTTCTTTTGAAATAAAATGTTCCATTTATTTCAAATGTTCCTAACAAACGTGCCACTTTTTTGCCCTTATTATTATTATTTTGATAAAATAAATGCCAGTTCTTTTGTCTTATATTATTATTTTTTAAGTGCCTTATCTTTAGTTTCAGTAGACCATATCACATCACTGCTTAATGAAAAATAGTTTCGTGCAATGTTAAAAAAAAAAAGAGTACATTTTATTGACCTAATATTATCTAGTTTTCATCGAAGATGTTGGCCAAAACTGAAAATGGAATTGAAATACCTTGTAGAAAAGCATGACCTAAATAAAATAGTGTGTATTTATGAAAAAAAATGCAATTCTTCGTAAATGTAATTTTAATTATAATTAATTACTTTACTAAATAATTGTAATTATAATTAAGTATTTCACCATCTACAGTAATTGCAGTTGTAGCTGCAATTGAGGATATGTCGAGTAATTGTAATTGTAATTAATTACATTGACCAAATAATTGCCCCATGCCTGGTATTAACTGAGCGAAATGGAAGCTCAAAAATAATGGCCTACAAATTAATTCTAATCAGTTGGTTGATAAATCAGATAACGAGTGAAATTATACGAAGGATATCATTTAATTTTTTGAGACGAAACAAAAGTTTGAATTCGGTTTACTCTATTTTTCCCCAAAGTGCGATAGTTTTGCTTTGATTTTGCCTTTATACGTTACCTTTTTCCTAATTTGGACAACTTTTACTGACTGCATCGCTTTGCATCACCTCGGATAGTTATGGTGTATTGATGTGAATCCTTTAAAAATAGTGTCGTACATCACAGTGAACTAATCAGCTTTGTGAACCACGCAAATTCATTATAAAATGAAAGTCTTTTAAGAAAGATGTATGTCAAGTATTTGTGAACTTGGGGAAAAAGAGAAAGACAATTAAATGAAGCATCACTTGAGAAAAACTTCATCTATGATACATAAGACTTTCTATTCAAGTTTCACTTCAATTCAAATACGGATTTGAGTATCTTGTACAAATTAAAATTCGGATTTCAGGTCTTCTCTTTCGGTTCAGATTCGGATTCTGCCCAACACACACACACACACATATATATAATATATATATATATATATATATATATATATACACACACCTTGATTAACCTTGGTTTTTCTTCGGCCCGAATTGTTCATTCTGACGAAGGTCTAGCTTTTCACTCCCCCTTAGACCTACAGTTTAACGTGGAATCCGAATCACGCCCCACCAGCAGCAGCAGCCCATCATCTCAACCACTAGGATACCCAGGGTACCTACTTATCTATCAACTAATTTCTTTATTGTGTGGAAGGATGAACAACTGCGTTTTGCTGCGCGCCGCCTGTGGTCACCGGGTTTCGATCCCGGGGCCGACGGATTCGTAGTCAGCGACGCTAACCACTACACCACCGAGGCGCATATATATATATATATATTAGGGTGACAATAAAAATCGAAAGTTGGAGTTTTTTATTGGCCATTTGTTCAATGCTGCTACTACATGAGAAAACAATGTACTGTAAATATTAGGTCATTCAGATAATATTTAAGGGTGTCTCAAGTGAGGTAAATAATTCTCCTTATTCATTAATATTTTTTTGAATTACTTATTACGATTGGAGTAAGCCTGCACTTAAACTTTATGAACTAAAACTAGCGTTTATTTACATTAATTAAAAAAAATATTAATTTATTTTTACTAGGTAATGAACAATTAATTTGTGTTATAAGGAGAATTATTTATCTCACTTGAGACACCCTTAAATATTATCTGAATGACCTAATATTTACAGTACATTGTTTTCTCATGTAGTAGCAGCATTGAACAAATGGCCAATAAAAAACTCCAACTTTCGATTTTTATTGTCACCCTAATATATATATATATATATATATACAGGGTGGGTGAAAAAAAGTGACCCCTTAGAGGTAAACTGTTATATTAAAAAATTAGGGGACTAGAGCTCCCAAACTTCATAGATGCTTACCTTAGCGTAGCATGTTGTTCGTCTTAATTGAGAAATTGCTCGATGTGTCCCCCTTCCTGCTAAACGCAGGCCTCCAAACGTAGACGCCATTGATCAATACACCTGTTTACACATCGTTGAGACACCTTCTCTCAACCGAGCAGAATTCTTTCGCGTAGTTCATCTATGTCTCTTATATTGGTACCAGGGATGTAAACTTTGGACTTCAGGGTTTGCCAAACACTATAATCTAGTGGTGAAAGATCGGGGCTACTAGCCGGCCACATAGGGTTCGATAAAATCCGGTGTTTTGTTCTCAAGGAATGTGAGCGTTTTGCGTGCTCTGTCAGGAGGGGCTTCATCTTGTTGGAAAGTATATCTTTCACCACTAATTCGTCGAATATCAGTTAGACAGAGTGGTAAAACATTTGAATATACTTTCCAACAAGATGGAGCCCCTGCTCACTGAGCACGCCAAACTGTTACATCCCTTGAGAATGAAACACCGGGTTTCATCGAACCCAATATGTGGCCGGCTAGTAGCCCCGATCTTTCACCACTAGATTATGGTGTTTGGGAAACCCTGAAGTCTAAAGTTTACATCCCTGGTACCAACATAAGAGACATAGATGAACTACGCAAAAGAATTCTGCTCGGCTGGGAGAAGGTGTCTCAACGATATGTAAATAGGTGTATTGATCAGTGGCGTCACGTTTGGAGGCCTGCGTTGAGCAGGAAGGGGGATACATCGAGCAACTTCTCAACTAAGACGAACAACATGCTAAGGTAAGCATCTATGAAGTTTGGGAGCTTTAGTCCCTTTACTTTTTTAATATGACAGTTTACCTCTAAGGGGTCACTTTTTTACCCACCCGATATATATATATATATATAATATATATATATATATAGATAGAGAGAGAGAGAGAGAGAGAGAGAGAGAGAGAGAGAGAGAGAGAGAGCATAGAAATTTGTACCATAGCAAAAAATTTACAATCCAACAATTTGTAGCTCTTCTTAAAGACTGAGGAGACTCGAGTCCCAACAAGTCCGTACCATGGCCCAAACAACGGTAACGACAACGACTCGGACCTATATCCACTTAATCGACGAGGAATATCTCCGACTTTCCCAAAATTGGAAATACGATCGATCAACGGTCTCACTGAGTTCGGTTTGTTGAGGAAACGCCTGTCGTGGAAATTTTCTAACCAAATTTTTACTAACTACTTAACCTGCGTACGCCTAACCCAAGCAAAAGCACGATATGTTTAATATGTGATATATAATATAATCTATATAACTCGTCGATGTTTTGGAAAGGTTAACGATATCTGAACGACGTGACGTAAAATCGACAAGTCATTGTGTTAGAGTAAGTTAAGTTAGGTAGGTTAGGTTACGCCAGGTTAGGCTAGGTTAAGTTAGTACTTTAGAGTGTCAGTGTTGTCTTGTCGACGAGGGTTTCTCAACCGGGATCCCGGGCGGAAAATGATAACCTTAAATCCCGGGATAAGCGCAGCAAGTCCCGGGATTTCCAAAGTATTCTAAAAACGTTATTTCAAATAGTTTTACATTAATTTGCTATTGTATCTAAAAAATACCAACTTAAAGACTATGATGACAAATTTATAATAGCACGAATCACGTTGCGTTGTACAACTCGAATAGTGCCTATAATATGCCCTGTATGATGTGCATGTGTAATATGACTGGTATTTTTGATGATTGACTCGGACTGAAAGCCAATCATCATTTGATTTCCGTGAATCGAACATTTTGTGTTTTAGTAGATTTTAATTTCGGTTATTATTTTCATTTTAGTGGTACACCTTTTGCTGTTGATATTTTGTTTACTAAAAATGAGTTAGAAGTATATAAAAGGTGTTGTGTTCGTATAAATTACACTATAATATAATTTATTTTTGTTGAAGTGCAAAGCTGCAAATTAGCATTGTAGGTATAGCCGCCTAGGCTATATACCGTATTTATGTTTCTGCAGTGTTTGAAACTCGGCCTAGGCTCTATTCTTTATTATATTTATCATTATTGAGCTAAAATATTTATATATTTATATTTAATATTAACTAACTAATCTAGATTTATCTAATGCTTAAACATTTTAAGACTTTATTATTATTATTTTTTATAAACCGGGAAATCCCGGGATCCCGGGACAATGGGCAGTTTTGGCCCGGAAAACTGGGATAGTGAAAAACCCTGAAAACGAGAAGCCATATTGTCGACGAAACAGCACTCGGTGAAAACTAAAACGTCAACATGTAGTTTTGTTTGTCGAGTGAATTTCAATCGAGAGGACGAGGTTTGTTCGCTATTCACCATTTGTGCCCTGCTGGGTCGGGGGAGGAGGTAGATTAAATTAGGTTAGGTTAAGTTATCAGAGTTTCTATGAAATTTCTTATCATCCCGCAGGAATTCTTATTTATTTCCTTCGTGTATGCTTAATGACTCGAGCGACTGAGGAAGGTGTTTCCTTTCAAAGTATAACACCAAGAACAAATTTAAGGTGAGAGAGCTTAAAAACGAGCAGTTCCATATTTAGGACACGCGAGTCGTATGACCGCAAAAGGAGAGAGTGCAGAGCAATTGCAATGTTGATCATATGAGTGCTAGTGCCATCCCCCCCTTGTTGCAAGGTGCCAACCTCCTCCTCCAGTGCCAACGCCCAGGGTGCAAAAAAAGGGGGGAATCCCCATCCCCATAACCTCTTTGGGGGAGAAGTTGGAATGGCCTCACCTCCCAAAGGGGTATACCTAACCTGGGAGAGAGAGAGAGAGAGAGGGGAGAGAGGGGAGAGAGGGGAGAGAGGGGAAGAGACCATCCAGCGTCTGCGAGATGCAGAAGCTTAATGAGAGCTCAGGTAGCATCACTTGACTTAGAACTCGAAATCCGCCAGTTGGCTTAAGCAGCCAGTGTATATATTGTTTGAACTGCCAAAAAACGCACACAAACTTCCCGACTATACGCTCATAGAATCCCTATTATCATACACACACAAGATATATAAACAGATGCATGTAAAGCCCCAATAGCAAAATATATACGAGTAAAAACACCACACAAAAAATCCACCACAGCACCACAACCAGCACCACAACCACCAATCGTCTAAGTATAGCTTACCATCACCTAACCAAACCCACCTTACCCACGGCTTTTACTTACCAGCTCCTGGTAGACCGACAAGGTCTCTAAATACGACCCAGTTAATAAACAAAGCTATTAAGCATAAACAAATACGTTTATGGGGCCAGGGGGTAGACCGACAAGGTCTAAAAAAAAAGGGCGACGCTAATAGTTTTTCTATTAAGCTTCTCATGGTGGAACATCACGAGGCCAATTTGACGTTTGGTGTACGGTCTTTTATACAAAAATTCGAATGAGATAAACTAAGTTTAACGCCAAAACAAATTTCCACCATAATATACAATTTTATCCTTAAACTATAACATAACGAGCATTAATATGATTTTAAAAAAATAGAAATTAAATTAGGAGTAACTAGTTCATTTTTCTTCTTTTGACCAATTATTTTGTTTTAATACAAATTAATCTTTAATATATATTTCTATCCTTAAACTAACAAAATATTAATATAATTTTATATTAAAAATAGATTGTATTTCGGGATAACTATTTCATTTCTCGTCTCTCGCCCAAATAGATTCTATTTCGGGGTAACTTATTAATTTTTCCTCTTTTATCTAATTTTTTTGTTTCAATATAAATTTATCTTTAAGACACCAATATATCTTTAAACCTTATTACAAAAAAATATTAATATAACTTTATAATAAAAATAGGTTCTACAGTATTTCGTGGTAACTTATTCATTTTTCCTCTTTGACGCAACTATTTTGTTTCAACACAAATTTGTTTTTAAGACACCAATATATCTTCAAACCTTATTACAAAACATATTAATATAACTTTATATTAAAAATAGATTGTATTTCGGGGTAACATTAATTTTTCCTCTTTTATCCAATTATTTTGTTTCAATATAAATTTATCTTTAAGACACAAATATATCTTTAAACCTTATTACAAAAATTATTAATATAACTTTATAATAAAAATAGGTTCTATTTCGGGGTAACTTATTCATTTTTCCTCTTTTATGCAACTATTTTGCTTGAATACAAATTTATCTTTAATATAAAATTTTATCCTTAAATTATAACATAAAAACCTATGGAATGAATAAGTTATATTTGGTAAAGACGCCCCAGAATTCGCGGCTCGTCCAATTACAACCCAATGGGCGGGGCAAGAGAACGAATCCAGGATCTCTGGTTGGCGAAAAGTCTCGCTCTCACACAGAAAACTCGCGAATCGAATATTGGGGGTGGGGCCAATCGGGGTCACGTATATAAAAGGGAACATTTTCAGCTGGAACTCACAGCACTTATTTTTACCAGTGAATAAAAAAACACATTCCCTCCGTCATGAGTCATTCATAAGAACTTTACAGTTTACCGGCTTTAAATGAAGCTGGAGACACTGCCGCGGTGTCTACATTTCATCTTTTTGCAGCGGCCGACCGGAACGCCTTACTTTCAACACAATCCATTGCAGAAATTTGTGACGGCGAGAAAGAACCCGCGGATGAAGAGGCCATTGAAATGTGAATAATTACGTAATAATTTAGTTTGTGATTCGTTCTCGAGCTATATACATCGTATCATTCAGTGCTTATCCCTTGCAAGTGTTAGTTAATTTATAAAAAGCCATAATAAACGAAGTGAAAGGATATCTGCCCAGGGGTTCGAGACTCTGCGACGGGGCTTAGTAGCCCCGCTAATCTTCCTTCCTAAGAATGTCATTTAGACAGTGAATTTTATTATGCGATGAAGGTATCTTTGAGAGTGAAATTTTATTACATGCTTGTTTCCCTGTACGTGTTAACAAAATTTATAGTAAGTTCTACAGGTTGGTTTTTAGAATTACTAAAACTTTGAAGGTAGGGAATTGTTGTGGTCCCGGGTTCTTGACCCGGTAATGGCAGATGATGCGTAGCACATCCAGCTAGTCTTCCTTTTGAGCCCAGTTAGGCTAGTTGCTTTGTGTTTATTATCTGATCCGGTATTCTATTAAGTATTCAGAGAGTGAATTTTGTTTATCAAATAATTACGTGTTAACATTTATTTAAAATTTGTTTGCGAAATGTTTCATTAAAATAGCATGTATCCCCAATTATATATATATATATATATATATATACACATGGAACAAATGGATTTTTATTAAAAAAGATTCAGTGTGGATGATTCTTTAATATCTGTCAGGTGCTCGATACCCTGTGACGGTGCTTAGTCATCCAATATGATCATTATTAAAAAAATGTATGAGCTGTCAAAATAATTTTCTGTCTACAACCGTATCCTTTCTCCTTATAGGTCCGATGCGGAACTCGATCGTGTTATAGCTACTTTTCGTGACAGCTTTGAAGAAAAGCAAATAGTCGACGGCGATTTGGAGGTTTCACAGCGCAGTCAACCCAGTGACCTGAATACGGAGGTCGCAGTATTGGCTCACATCCTGTCCAACGAATGCCAGGTCGTCGGGGAAGTAATGTAAGCTTTTTATTTTGGTTAAGAACAAGACACAATGTATTTTCATCAATTTATTAAATGGTAGAAATCATGTTTTATAAATTAGTACAATTCAGCTTACAGAATTAGCATCCAATAAATAAGACTAACATTATTGGGACCATCTTATATTTAACACAATATAGTTACAATTATATATACACGCGTAAAACTACACAATACATCGAGTGCCCACAATTTGGAACCTTTTTTTTATCTGCATGCACACCATTTCATCGTTCACCTCAGTGTTGCACAAATCGAATAATTTTTAAAAATGTATAAATCCCTTCTTACGTGACATGTGCATGAGAAATGAAAGACAATACATCCCGCAAGTATTACCAAAATATCCTTGTAATCGGTGGGGATTCCAGACAATTTCAGGGATATGCAACTGTTCGAGAAATTTTACAATAACAGGGTCACTCCAGGAATGAGTCCCCAGTGAATTAAAATAATACATTCTTTCCCTATTTTTAAAGTATATTGCAAACCAATGAATCCCCTCGTCCCCAACAATGTTCGTGTTTACAATAACTTCCCCACATTTTCTTGTAGTTGGTAATTTCAATGTTTCATTCTTCGCAAACACACCGATAAATTTGGAGCGTGTGATTCGGTCACTATTCATTACTCTCTGAAGTGTATTCGCATCCATTTTAAAGTCAGTGACTACGTTCCTGAAGCCGTCGACCTTAATTAGGGCTTGTGACTCGAGGTATACTAGTATACTAATAGAAGCGTCTATCAGGTTGGCCAATTCCAATCTGACTGAGATGTTTCCACTCTGTTGTGGACTTAAGTGTGTATTTACACTAGCAGTAAAGTCGGGTGTGATATCAAACGGGTAACGGTTAAATTGATCGATGAATTCTGTCTGCGTTACCCTAATCCCGAGCTCATCACAAGCATCTGCAATATGGACCAGATTGCTATAAGCTCTCGCGCAAAGCGGGAACACAGCGTCTGATGAGTAGTCCGTATCCATAGTCCCACCCAACGCAACGCCATTGACGTATAGATCTACATTTTTAAGGCCGAAATTCTCGAACTTAAAGGCGTTCTTTTTATATTTTCCATTCGTCGAAGCGTGATCCTGCATTCCAATTAATAGCCTTTTAGGTAGAACTCCCAGGGCAACGTTTTCTATCTGCTTCGAGGCCAACCCTGCGGGCACTGTGTATAGTTTGATCTGCACTCTGTTAATTGGGTATTTTACTGTTGTGTGTATTAAATGTGTTTCAATGTCTAATTGTTTAACGGAGCTTAATTTCACTCGCGTACGCGTAGATATGTTTCCATAATGTGAGTCACAACGGGTTTTGCACCCTCTTCTTGATCAGCTCCCAGATTTATGCAGATCTCAGGATTCTTGCGGGTGAGCTTTAATTTCATATCCACCCCATTCATAAGTAGTTTCTCCTGGAATGTGAAGTCTGTATGCAGACGCCCATAGCATTCATATACATATATATTCTTTTTAGAATTTTTAAATTTATCCTTTATACTACTTTCATCTTTAGTCTGATAATAGCCCTCGGCATTTAAAAAGTTATCCTTCGCTTCTTTTGAAAAGTTGAGGACATTTTCAAGATAGGCTCGTAGGTGATAATAACCCGTTCCTGCTGAGATGTTGACCTGGTTTAAATACACCTCACACTAACTGAATATGGAGTGCAGAAAGTTGGTTTTAGGATATGCAGAATAATTATTTATCATATCAGTCCGTTCCATCTGAATAGGCTATACGTAGTTTAGCGTACATGTGCATGCAGTTTGGATCACAAAGTATGGGCCTGAGCTGAGTATCACGAATTCTATAGGGCCACTCGGAGAACTAATTGTGTTTAATGGGTTAATTGTAATGAAGTCACTGTACTCAATAGAAACTTGTGTTGGGGGCATATCAAAGAGGGATAGCTCCAATTTACAACATTGAGCTGCACGGATGGATGAAGCGTGCCATGACGAGTCAGAAATAGTGCCACCTCTCTCGACAAGTAGTAATCAGCCTATGATTCGTGAGAGTAATATCCTCAACTTATATCAGTTAAAAAAATGATCAACCATAGGTTTCATTCGCTAACAACACTTCTTCTTCGATGTTCTTTTACGTTTAACGCCACCCATTATATCTTCTACCGTATTAAAACCTGATTGTAACGCTTTCCTCCCGAGGTATCTGGCCCCCCTCTTCAACAATGGGACAGCCGTGCGTAGCATGGTTGAAAAAATGGATCCAAGCCCACTCCCACGCTGATATCTCATCCCTCCATAGACTGTGAAAGGCTTTCGGGTCATTATAACTGAATACGACGAAAGTGCAACCTCACTGTTAAGTTCCCATCACCGAATGGGAAATTTTTTCTCTCAATCTTTCTTACATACAGTATATTGAGATATTGGTTAATATATTAGTCGCAACACTCACATAATGGGGCTTGTCATATGTTATGCTCAAGCTCTTCCCTCTATGGTTGGGAATGTGTGCAATGCGCAGCAGACGCGCCTGGGTATTCCCAACAAATTGATGCTCCACGATATTGCTTTAAATATAGCGCAAGTCTGGGGATGCATAGCCATCACCCAATTCCTCCAATTTCAACTGATACATTAAGCTGGACAAGTCATGTTGTGCCTCGTGAAAGACATCTCTTTGGAGCGCTACTCCATATCGGCCCTAGGTTATAATTTTGAACAGTCCTCTGTCTTTAATATTTCTATTATCCTGTGATTTTAGGGTTAGAGCATGTGCAGGGGTTTCTTTGTTTACGATTTCGTATACTAAATCAGCCGTAAGATTTGAGCTTTTTAAACTTTCGTTTAAGTCTCTCAACATCCTCGGCGGAACCATAACGACCCGGGCTTAGTGTTACTTCTGTAATGTAATACAGTGCCTCCTCACTCCTGGCGGCACGCATGGATTCATCCCTAATTATCCCGGCCTTTTCACACTCATCACGATCTCTAAGAGCCGTAAAAACGGGTTCTTTATAATCAATACTTAAGAAGCTGGTGGATAGCTGAATTTCGCATAGCCTCACCTCATGCGAGTCACGTTCCAATTCAATGGGCCCATGGAGTTCTGTTACAAAGTTGGCTAGGGTATTGTTAGGATGTGCAGACACAGAAGAAGAGGACGGGAGTGTGACATAGAAGGGTTAGGTGCCATGTTGTATACTATTTAAGCTTCATTATTGCAGCAGCTTTAAGTAGGTGTTGAAGCTTTCTGAGTACTCTAGCCATTTCACCAGGTACATTTTTCTCTTTCCTGAACCTTTGCTGCCTAAAATTTTGTAAATTTTAAACACATTTTTTCCTAAATTAAATGTCACTTTCTGCAACTCCTCGCGGTAAAAGCTTCCTGCGATTTCTTCCTCATTCAAATCTTGAACGTAATACAGTATTATCTCACCTTTAGGTCTCATAACCCTAACTTAAAAAATCTCACGTGTCCAGCCTTCTCAAAGGCCTTCGCGAATTTATTTCCAGAACGCGATAGCCTTACATAATCATTGATTTTGAAACGCGTAGAGTGTATCGGTGCTCTACGAATATCTCTTCTCACCTCACGCTCTTTGTGCGTACCTCTTTCTAAAACCTCGTTAGGTGTTTTCCCAATCGCGCGATGGTGTGAATGGTTGTATGACGAGGCCAATGATCCCAGAATGTTTATATATCTGTATGTGTTTTTATGTGTAAAATAGCGATGCATGCGTTCCTTTGTGGTACGTTGAACTCTTTCAGCTAAAGAGGCCTTATGTATAGAATTACTAGTGTAGTAGCTGATATTAAACTCTGCTAACATGCTCTGAAAAGCTCGGCCTATAAATTCTTTCCCAATATCCATACAAAAATAGCTTGGAACCCTGTTTTCTTTGAACATCAACGTTTTGGTAGCTTTAGCAACTGTTCAGGCGACTTATTTTTCAGAGGAATTAGCCACAGATATCTAGAGAATACATCTATGATGAATTGGATGTAGCGATAGCCATCATTATATACTGAATATCTTTGCATGTCTGTTAAATCCCCTTGCTAAATAGAGTCAATCGAAGCCGCTGTTTTCCTGGCTGTTTTAAACCTTTTCTTACCGGCTTTTGAAGTGTATAAGCATCCTGCTCCCGCAAAAACCTCTTAACATGTTTTCCCTACTCCATCATTGTAAACACCTCTGTACAGTCTATCAACACCGCCATAGGAGGCTGGGCTATAAATGTCATAATAGCGTTTTCTTAATATGTTAGCCATTTGCGTATTTTAGAGACACGTGGATAGGGTTGGCTATTGTTGTTTGGTCTCTTCTTTCTCCTCTTCAGAGATGCTACTGTTGGGGGTGATGGCATACTCAGTTGTGGCACATGCGAGACTTGCTCCAAGTCTTTTAACCTATTCAGATTTCCTATCAATGTTTTGGGGACATTTATTTGTTGTAGCCTTGCTTTAATATGCTTCCATCCTGGTGAGGGTCTATTCCACTTTCTCACCAGATCATGGACAATATCGACGATATTCAATCCCTGTACCGTTGTTCTTTCAACAATGACCTCGCCTGTATCGGTCCACTGTATAATGGGGTCCTCACTCAATAGATTATAAAGACTTAAGCCTTTATTACTCAAGGTATGTGGGAGACTGCTTTTTAATACATACTCGATGTGTTGCGTTCCGTTATTCTTTGGTTGGTCACCTCTAACGTCGGTCACAGGCCCTATGTCGACATGCCCATCGTTGCTCGCGCTGTGCCTAATAACCACGGGGACCTCTGTCGGATTTTTATAATCTTCGTACTCATGAAAAAATTTCTGCAGAGCATCTTGGCACAAGATCCTTTTCTCATCAGGTGAAGTTTCACTCTTTAATAGGTCTATCAATTTGCTTTACATTTTTTTAAGCCTGCTTTTACGGGGTTCTAGAACCGTGTCTGGACTCTTTGAACTTTGCAGTGAAGCGTACACCTCGTGCGGAATCACTACCACTTTCTTCATTATATTAATCTAGCCAGTAAAGGTCCCAAAACTGAAAATAAGATGGGGAGGAATGATCCCCCTCTTTGTACAATAATTCGCTTTTTCTTCCCAACAGTTTGACTTTTACGAGCGAGCGTACGTATTATGTTCTTGTAACGACGTAGGCGAGCCTTCAGAGGGGATTTCATTGGCACATTACATTTTATAACATTAAGACATTTCACAGATGCACTTTAAAAAGTCCGAGTCGGTATTTTTAACAAACATCTGCTACAATGGCCGGGGCAATCGATGATAGATTTTTATTAATTCACGGTATTTCTTTAGCCTATTTATCATTCTGGAATATACACCGTTTCAGGCTCGTTTTGGAATATATTCGTTCTTAGAAGTACCCAACACGTGTTTCGCGGATGAACGTCACAAAGCAAATATCCGTAACGCTGAGTGTAGCTTCTTTATAAACTTCTAAAAACTCCTTACGCTGATTAGGGAACATTTGATTGGCTAATACCCCAATTTGTGACATCTCTACGTTGCGCGAATAAGACTAGATATTGTGTATTTAAAGACACATCACGCATGTATCTATTTTTGAAAAATAGATTCTGATTGATGAAGAATACGCTTATGCTAAGATGGTGAGAGAACACTGTAAATGTCTCAGCAAACGTTTTATTTATTTCCAACATGAGATCTTCAATTATAATAACTGTATGCTCATTTCCCTTCAACGAATTAATGTCATATACACCTTTGTGGAACAAAATATCACCTTGGTACTTGTTGAATACTGACTGGTACATCGAATAGTACCATATTACTTTATGCACAAATTTTGAGAACATCTCCCCTTATCTTTAATGATTTTAAGCATAAACACAGTTTTACCATATCCTGTAGGACCAGATATAATGCACGTGGATGGGCTTGTGAACCTGAATTTTTCTACAGATTCCATCTCTAACACGTCACACCCCTAAGTGGAACATTTACAAAATGAGGTACGACGATGAGGTACAGCACCCCATCATCGATATTACAGACGACCCAGATGAGTGTAGTTGTGGTTACAGACTCCACCCCCGCTGACGAACCCTCACCAGCGACACCTCCACCACGTGGCAGTTCAAAGCGGAGGCACGATGATGAAGAACCTTCCGCGTCAGGTATAAAACGTGCCAGGATTGCACCGGTTGCTAGGCCCCCAGTAATAGAGCCCCAGCCCTCTACGTCTTACGATACAACCTCCACACTAGCTCTCTCCTCAATTAAATTTGTACCCCCTTATTCCTGTTCAATTCCGGGTACATCCTCCACACCAGCAGCTTTTCGTGCTGTAGAGGAAGGTATAACATTCGAACTGGTGCGCACCGATAACCCCACCCCGGTCCTGACTAGAAATCAGTACGTAGTCAGGGTTTGACCCTGGAACCCTGTATAGCAATGGTGTTGAACACGGACTGTGGCGCGTAGTTGAGCGAATTGTGGAGTTTGCACTTCAGGACCGCGACGAACGTGAAGTCCGGACGAAGTTGTCCTTCGGGTTCGGGTCAGTTGACGGGAAAGTAGATGATTTTTGGGAAGTAATACTATTCAGACGCTTGACCAATGTAGATATATAATATATCTTGGGGCGTATAATGCAGGCCTCTCAAAGTAGTACAGCTTTCAATATGGACAACTTCACGGTAGATATTGACAGAGTATTCCGGGTTGCGAGTCATAGTGCCACACCTTATACTCTTAATTTCAATTCTCCGGTTGTTTACCGAAAGCATATAAACGTCGATCGTGGTTGCGGCTTTATAGCAATAGTCTTAGCTCATATATTCACTGTGCTAAGTACATGGACGCAAAAAATTTGGTTGCCTACGGTTGTGCAGCGTGCTCGTAAACTTGAGTAAGCTTGAGTTTGATTGTAATTTGGGCCCTGAAGAGCTGAGAATCGTAGAACATGAAATGAATGTTCGTATAGTTGTATTTGGAATGGATGATCGTCATAGGACTGTGTATATTTTTAAAAGCTGTGTGAGAGATCGCGCAAGACGTCTACTTATTTTAGGATTGTCAGGGTCAACGTATCTCTCCATCCGCAATGTGAGGGCTCTTTACGCTAGTTATAATAAAAGTCGAAAATATGGACGTCATCATGATTTGTGTAAGGGATGTCTCGAGTTTGCGGATGATATATTGAAGCATTGTAAGGAATATCACATGGTTTGTGAGCAGTGTAAAAGCCCCAAATGTGAAGGTCGTGTAGTTGGAGCCGAGAAGAGGGAATCTAATGAGTGCAGACGTACATTTTTCAATAATAAATGCTTTGAGCTCCATAAATCGAATGGCACTTGCGGGAAAATGAGAATCTGTGAATGTGGCTTGTTTCATATGATGGATAATTGGGGGAAATTCACGCATAAATGTGATGAAATTCACTGTTCTACATGTCATGAAAAATATAAGGCGGATGGAGTGAAGCATGTATGTTATATGAAAGACGCTAAGCCTAAAAATAAACCCTGTATAACCGTGTACTACGATATAGAAACTTACACAAACCCTGAAACCAAAGAGGTTATCCCACATCTACTCGTAAGCCAGACTATCTGCGATGAGTGCATGGAGGTTGAGTGTGATGAGTGTCACAAATGCGTAAACGGACAAACGTTTTTAAAACGAATGCACACGACAGCCCTGTGAAACTCTTTGTGTCCTATATTGTCAAGTTAGCGGACAAGTTAAAAAAAATGACTTTATATTCTTGCCCATAACGGGGCAAAATTTGACACACAGTTCCTTTATAAGGAACTGCTTGAACACGAGTCATCGGAGATATTTACAGGCGACCCTTGAAAAGGAAACAAACTTATACAAATGCAGATAAGAGGTAATGTTCAGTTTAAAGATACTTTATTATTCACACCTTGTAAACTAGCCAAGCTACCCAAGGTGATGGGTGTAGCCGCCGAAGTTTCAAAGGGTACTTACACTTTCCTCACTAGCGACACATTAAATTACGTAGGACTACCTCCCCCAAACAATACTTTAACTACACCAACATGAGTGATAGTGAGCGTGAAGATTTTGACCGCTACTACAACAGTTTTAATGAAACTAATCCTTACAATATAGCCGATGAATGTCAGCGTTACTGCGTGAATGATGTGCGCGTGCTTAGAGTATGTTTCCAGGCCTTTAGAAGGATGTACATAGACCGTTTCAACTGCGATCCGTTGAAAGTCGCAACCACAATCGCATCATTGTGCTTTACTCTGTTCGAGAACAATTTCATGCCTAAAGCCATCATTCACAGAAACAACCCTCGCAATTATGGGCACAAGGCTATTTACTGGCTCATACACATACAGCAGCAGACCGGGGTATACATAAAACACGCCCGCAACACGGGAGAAGTACCCATTAAGGTCAATGGTCGTGTTTTTTGGGTTGATGGTCTAAGCGAAGACCGTGCCACTGGTGAGAAGACTGTGTACTCCTTTAACGGTTGCTGGTGGCATGGATGTCCACGTCCTGAGTGTGGAATCGTAGGAGATATCCACGGTAGATCTCCTGCCAATAGTCTTGTATGGACCCGCACCCGCGATCAGCTTATAGGCTCCCAGTTCACTCACAAGGTCTTGTGGGAGCATGAGTATGATGCACGGATGGAAACAGATGGACAGTACCGCGAAGAAATAAACACCATCAAGCGTTCAATGGTGTTGGATCCTCTCAAATGCGGTGATAGCTTGTTCGGAGGGCGTACAAACCCATTCAAGCTATACTTTCCTACGGGGCGTGAAACTCCATTACTACGACTTCTGTTCTTTATATCCCTACGTGATGAAGAACAATCCGTACCCCGTAGGTGCACCTGAAAAACTGGTGGGACCTGACCTGCCCACCATCGATGTGTTCTCAACAAATTTGAACGGGTACTATTTCGGTCTTTCTTTCGTAGACGTGCTCCCACCTCGCGATTTATGGATGCCGATCTTACCCGGCGTCATAGATCACAAGCTCATGTTTCCCCTGTGCGTGAAGTGCGCAGAGGAGAATAATGGGACCTGTAATCATACAGCCAACCAGCGGAAGATCAGTGGTGTATATACAATTCCTGAGCTGTCCCTAGCCGTCCGCCATGGTTACAGAATATTGAAGATATATGGGGCGTGGAGGTTTCAGAAGCTACCCAACCTTTTCACGCCGTATATAAATACTTTTTTAAAGGATAAGGTGGAAGCATCAGGCTACCCGCGAGGGGTTGAGAGCGAGGGTGAAAAATCGGCGTATAATCAGTGCTACCGTGACCGTGAAGGGATACAACTTGACCGAGCCAAAATTGTTAAGAACCCTGGCAAGCGCTTTAGTACAAAGTTGTGCCTAAATAGTATTTGGGGAAAGTTTGTACGGAATACAGGTAAGGGGAACGTTCATTTGGCCCAAAGTT
The DNA here is from genome assembly GCA_023014485.1 of Bathynomus jamesi. Lineage (NCBI taxonomy): Eukaryota > Metazoa > Arthropoda > Malacostraca > Isopoda > Cirolanidae > Bathynomus > Bathynomus jamesi. Next base: position 44,013 of record JAJOZX010001217.1, on the reverse strand, counting down.
ATAACGAGGTGTGGGATTATGCCTATCCCCGATAAAGAGGTTACGGAGATCGTGAATGTTGGTAACGCCTACATAATAAAGTACAACATCACCGAACTGGCCACAGATACCTCACGTGTTACAAACATACCGGTAGCCAGCTTCACAACGGCATACGCACGCATCAAGCTTTAGGGACTACTGCACTCTCTTGGGCGGAGAGTGCTGTACGCTGACATAGATAGCGTAATATTCACAGAGAGGGAGGGTGAATACATGCCGCCTATTGGAGAATTCCTAGGAGAGTTGACTGACGACATCAAGAATGAGTATGGTGATGGTGCATACGCTGACTCCTTTGTATCAACAGAGCCAAAAACTTATGGGGTGCGGGTGAGGGTGGGGAAAGAGCTGAAATATATCGTGAAGGAGAATAGCATCACGCTTAACCTGGCGAACCGACAGGTCGTTAACTTTGACTCGTTGAAGGAGCTAGTGGGCTTAGAAGATGAGGGTGACCAACCTCCCCATCTGACTGTAGGAACCCACAATTTTCGGGCACAGAAACTGGAATGTGTGAAGGAACTTAGGGGCACAAAGGTGTGTCGTGACACCTATAGGAGACGTTACCAGGTGTATGGCACCTATGATACCGTACCCGTTGGGTACCATAGTAACTGAATGTTATATTTGTCTATTGTTAACGATATATTTATTCATTACGTATATTTGAATATGTAAATGTTTCAATTAGGGTTTCACTTTCTCTTTTGTGTGTGTGTGCGTATGTACAGGAAAAAGTCCTAAGCTCCGCCCACTGTAGGATCAATCAAATGGTCACGTGACTTCTGCTACTATCTGGGCATATCTCTACCCCTGCGTGCTTAGTTGGCCGCTGCAAACCATGGAGCTCAGACGTATATTTGAAGAATTCTCACGAGGCGAAAAATAGTGATGGCTACTTTTGATATTGCGTGTTCGACGTTCATGAAGTGGTATTCGGTAAAGTCGGAAAATGTGGTGAATAATGAAAGACGGCCTAGCTCCCCCCTCCTTTGAGAGTTTTAAGGCTACACTGAACCGCGCGAAGCTTGAGGAACAAGATGTTCAAATACTCTATAGATATTCTGGCGAGATCATTGCCGGGTTTCGCGGCACAAACGATGTAATGGACTACGTTATAGAGCTGAACTGTATAAAAGCGTACATATACCGTGAGGTGAAAGAAACGACGCGTGCAGAAGAGAAGCAACGGGTATGTGTAGTGAATCTTGTTGATTAGTGGTGTGACAGGCGGTATTATGTCATGCTGCATCATACCGAGTATGCGTACCCTGCGGCTGAGAATGTAGATCTCGTCATAATGGATAGTCTAAAGTACTTTTACCACTACATTCATATATATCATGACGAGGTTCGCAGTGAGGTTGTGGATAAAGGCCTGTGTGAGTTTTTAATAGAATTTAGAGACGAGTATCGAATGTTAAAAAAAAAATGATAAGTACGGGCACATATTTTTCTCAAATAGTGCGCCGGATTGTTAATGTGTTTAGTTTGTGGAAATGAACGTCTAGTGCGCATTCCAATAAAACATTAAAACCGATATTGCCCTATGTATCGGAAATTGCTCGGTATAATGGGTACAAGTATTCGCATGATTCTTTCATGCTGGAACAAACCCGTACACGAAACATTAACGCTTGGTATGACTCACTCCACACCTGTCCCTGAGACAAATAGCGCACCGTCTAGTCATAGTCATCTCAGAGCTTTAACCGACTGGTTGTGCACTCTCACAATGGAAAACGATGGAGCTTCCTTTGAGCAGCATTCTCAATGCCGTATACGACGTGTCCGTGGCGAAGTCATTTTGTGTGTTCAGACGTAAAACCAGTACCATTAACTATGTACTTGAAACGGCTTGTAGACAAGCAAACTTTGGTAAACGTAATGTTGTTTATTTAAGTGTTGAAGAGATGAATAGAGTCTACGTGATAGTTGAGAAGTGGGGTGAGGATCGTTATAAAATTCCTGCAGGTGTAGGTACAAGAAGAGAACAGATTAGTGATACCCCCTCATATGCCATTGTTTGTACGTTGTGTATAAATAACGATCAGCCATGCATTGATATACGACTCATGTGAAGGAATGCATCTGATAATAACTTTCTTGTCCCCACGCGAAACCCTCCCAACTCCTTATTCTCTTCTTTTAACCCCCTACTTTCTCCTCTCTCTCGGGCTAACCATAGAGTGGATCTTAGGGTCTTTGTTACCTTAGCTTCTGTAGATCTATAGATCCTCGACAGAATGTTTGAAATCGTTGGTTTCCGCAAACTAAAACCTATATTAGCCGCACGTGGTACGGATATGGTTTATTTTAATACGGTTCTTGAATATGCATACACCGCTCTGCTCGACGGGTTTATCGAATGTAGGAATGAACATGGCGAGAATGGTCTAGAGATGGATACTTATTTAAATTGTTTAGACTTCGAAATATCATGAACTTTGGTACAGAGGACTTGAGCGGTACAGGGCGGAGCTCGCCTACACTATTCACCCTAAAGAGTTATCTTTATATAATGAGGTGCTGTCGTTACGATTTAGAAGATTACTTCAACTGCCGCTATGCGTTGTGAAGAAGAATTCACGATTGAAAAGCTCGGATCGGTAAGAAAAAACCCTCGATTGGAGTGTTCATAAACTTCAATTTAATAATGATGTTGTGGCTAACGACGCCCTCTTTGTGTGTGCTTTCGATTGTATTCTGTCCGTGTTTAAAGATAACTTGCCAACCAATTGTAAGGTGAGCACAAAAATAGTATTGAACGATATGAAGGCCCTTTACATCGAGTATAGGCACCCGCACACTTTGAGTAGTGAAATAATGCTAAATCGTATTTATTGTGTAGTGCAAAGCAACAATGATGTAACTGTAAACTCGACCACGTGCGAGTTTAGTATTTTAGTTAAATGTGGTAGAACATAAAGTGTATGTATTTTGAGGTTATATAAATTTTGCTGTTATATATATATATATATATATAATATATATTAATGGGTATATAGTTTTATCCTGTACTATTATTATGTTTTATATAAGTTTTGGTGTTTATATATATAAGGGCGTATTTGCTTGTACATACAGTATATTAAATGGTTACATAGTTTTATTCTGTACTAATATTATTATTTAAGAATGTGAATATACAGTATATCCTTCGTTTAATTTGTGTATTTTTGCTGTATATTATTTCTGAATGTATATTTATTTCCTTTATATTTCATGAATTATTTTCCCTTAACTCGTCTAAATAGACAGAATGATGTAATGGTGTTTTATTTTTTACTTTGGTTGTATATATAAACGATATTAAGGAACAACTGGGGAGATGGGAATATATATACCAAGTGGCTGGTTACGCCTTCTAAGCCGACTGACGGGTTTCTAAGCCAACTGTCAAGAATATTTGTATAGCGCAATTTGACACCTCAAACGTTATATATATATATACGCATACATACACATTTACACCTTTTAAGCCGACTGACGGATTTCTAAGCCAACTGTCAAGAATATCTGAATAGCGCAATCTGGCAACTGAAAAGTATATATATATATATATATATATATATATATATATATATATATATATATATATATATAATATATATACCTGCCTTCTAAGTCTTCTAAGCCAACTGGCGGATTGAGAGAGAGAGAGAGAGAGAGAGAGAGAGAGAGAGAGAGAGAGAGAGAGAGAGAGAGAGAGAGAGAGAGATTCATATCATTGTAAAACGATAGTAGTACATTATTGGGACATGTTTAATTCAATAATGTTCCTAAAGAAAAATTAAATCTATCCGTAAATAGTGCTTCTCGTACTTTAGTTAATGGATTGAAAATTAAGTAAAACATCACCCTCTCTCTTGCCTTTAACAAATAACGAAATAAAATATATAGTGGTAACTGTCTACCCCCCTCCTAAGCATTGAGAGCATCTCTTGCCTTTAATATACAAATAATTAAAATAGTGGTATCTGACAGCCTTCCATATATAAATAAATAAATTCAATAATGGTAACCCCCTCTAAGCATCGAGAGCATCTCTTGCCTTTAATATATAAATAATTAAAATATATAGTGGTAAATGGCAACTCATCTATATATAAATAAATAAATTCAATAATGGCAACCCCTCTAAGCATTGCGATCATCTCTCTCTTGCCTTTAATATATAAATAAATAAATTAAATAACTGGTAATCGTTCCAGAAATAAAAATTAAAATAAATAGTGGTATCTGGAAACTCATCTATATGTAAATAAATAAATAAAATAGTGGTATCTGACAACCCTCCATATATAAATAAATAGTGATATCTGGCAATTCCCGACCCTCTATGTAACAGCTGTTGGTTCCGTGAACTCGCATAATGAGTCTTGCTACGGCCAGGCGATGGATGGTGTCTATCCTTCTTAGGTTAAGGCTTACCTTCTTAGGTTAGGAATCCCCTTTGAGGGGAGAGGCCGCCCCACCTTCTCCCCGAAAGACTCTCCTCCTCCTCCTCCTCCTTTCGCTCTCTTAGGTTAGGTATACCCCTTTGGGGAGTAAGACCGTCCCAACTTCTCCCCCAAAGAGGTTAGGGGGACTACCCCCAGCTTTCTGGGGGAATTCCCATTTTTTGGCACCCTTGGGGTTGGCACTGGGGAGAGGGTTGACACCTTGCAACAAGGGGGACGGGTGGCACTGGCATTCATATGATCAACATTGGAATTGCTCTTTACTCTCTCCTTTTGCGGTCATACTACTCACGCGCATGAATTTGAATTGGAAGGGTTACCTTTATCAATTATTATTATTATTTTTGCGTACGCAAGGAAAATTTAAAATTAAATTTTAATCAGAAGGTAGCATTACGATAAATTTTAATCAGAAGGTAGCATTACGATCAAGACTACAAAATTTACCACTAGATTCCTTTTAAGGTGTCGTAAGGTCAAGGTATGAAAAAGAATGAATAAAATAGAAATCTGATCAATATTTGGCTAAGATATAGACTAATTGTGTTTCTCACGCAATTCTACATCTTGACGCCTGACAACAGCAGAGGTGTATTTTTTTAAAGTGAGTTGAAACTGGAAAATAACAAAAAGGAGCATCAGTTAAAGCTTGTATACTAATAATCTAAAAATTAGTTAGTTATTTAATTCCGTTTTGCGTCCTTCAACCACAAAAGATCGTTCAGACTCACCAGCCTGGAAAAATCTCAAGGCCCCATCATGGCAATACACTACAAAGAGGATAGTATACCTCCGAGAAGCATATCACTATGCGCCAACGACGACCTCTCCCTCCTATTTATGATGTACCAAAAAAGTCCTTTTATATATCTGTTCCGTACGTTGGAACCAATTCAACCTTGTTCAGAAAGGAATTAAATAATGCAGTCTAAATTTTTTCCTTTTGTCAAACTTAATATCTGCTTCACTAATCCTAACATAATTGGAACCCCTTTTTCGGTTCAAAGACGCCACTCCTGAATTGATGCTCTCTAAAGTTGTAACCTTTTTAGTTGTACTCGATGTAATCGAGGAAAGCATGTATGCTTAACGCACACACCGTTTCGCATAGCGGCGTCAGCTACAAATCTGGCTTTAATGTTAATGTAAGGTAAAACTCTGCCATTCAGTTCCATGCTAATAAATGCCATCATACTATCCAATATAATAATTTTAAAGTTTTAGCCCAAACGAAAGATAAGAAATCCCTTAGATACGGTGGTTCCCAACCTTTTTTAGGCGACAGCCCACTAGAGCTGATTTGAATAACTCATGGCACTTTCCATGTTGCTAAGCTGGTATCATGTTTACATAAGGTTTAATAAGTACATTTTTGTTATTAACACTTATTAACATAGTGCTAAAAGACAAGTACCGTATTTCCCGGCGTATAGCGCGCACCCTAATTTTGAAGAGAAAATTATTTTGAAGAGAAAATTTAGGAAAATAAAAATTTAGGAAAAAATATACCTCCTACCTCACTTCACATGTACAACTTTAACGAGTTAATTTTAATGCCGAATGATTTTTGGAGTATTTTGGGGGGAAAAAAGTGCGGGTTATAAATACGATAAGTGGGTCATGTCCACCGTTTGGGAACCATTGCTTAGAATTTTAGAATCCCTGATTTTGCTGATTTTGCTGCCACCCTTTTCTACATTCCATAATAACACAGGTCAACAAAAAAATTTTTTTTTTCGTTGCCAAGGAAATTTGTACGAATTTAGGGTATTTTGGGGTTGCTGAATTCCAAAATGAAAGTAGTTTTTCCGATTTGGCTCTAGTTCTTGAGATAATGAATACCCTCAATTAATAGGAAACGTAACCATAACGCGTGCATATGGGAAACTACCGGAACATTCTAGATGGTGAGACCGAATAAAATGCCATTATGTATTTCATGTGTTACTTTTGTATGATTTGAGACAGTTTCAATGCGATTGTAAGTAGGCTCCGCCTGAACATTAAATTTTTGCATTTTACGTGTTTCAATGGGGTACCAATTATCTCATAAATTAGAGCCAATCTAGCAAAACCGATGTCATATTCGGAATCAGCACCACAAAGTTACCCCAAAATCACTCTAATATGATTGGCAATAAAATGAGTGTTGACCAGTGTAATCAATCAAGTGACCGAAAACATAGTTTTCCTATTCATATAATTCATATTCCTTTATTCAGTTTGTTATTTCTCACATTCCTACGGTTATTCTGCGTTCTCTTTGTTTAAATTGGCCATTTTTTCTTTTATTTTGAACTTAATGCGAATTTCTTTAAATTTCATTTGCAAATTTTAATATTTTGTAATTAGCCTTTTAATGTGTTTTTAAATATTACATTTTTAACGCTAAAGATGGGAGATTCTCCCAAAACGTTGGCCAATATGCATATGTTTCTCCAGACAGTCTTCGTGCCCTTTTTTCTTCTGAAAATTTAGTTTCTTAGGAGCGAACCTGAATGATTATATATATATAATATATATATATATATATATATATATATATATATATATATATATCATGTCGGCATAAAACTTAATCCATATAAACTCGGTTACGAAAGAATTTTTATTTCACCTAATTCTTTGTTCCGTTTCAGAATCATTAAAAAAATGAAAGAAAAACTAGACCATCTTGACTAACATGTTTTACACGAGCGGAAGTTGAGAAAAGAGAAAATGAAACCTTCACTCGAGTGGGCATTGACCCTAATTTCATCAGTTAAATATTATATGACACGATAATTAGGCATTATTGCGCAAAAGCAAACGTATGTGAAGGCAATGAAAAAACATTAAAGACAGTCATACAAAATAATTTCTACTCATTCCTACATTCATTCCATATTTTGTATTTACGCATGTTCTCTTATTTAATTTACTTAATATGGATTATAATTACGATTCTACATTTGTTCGTCGCTGCCAATTACTCTAAATCGTTAGTGCCAGTTGTAGATAATTGCGAAACCTTCATTGCAGCACCGGCAGAATTGCATTAATTCGGTGCTAAATGGACAATATGCATTATGTCCTTCACAGACAAATGGCTATAGTATTTAGCTGTTTCTCTCTTTTTTTCAGTCATTATATGAATGGATGGTTTCATTATATTATATATAATTATATATATATATATAATATATCCTCTAAGCTATGGACTTTTTGGTACGAAAACGTCTGTCTGTAGCTCCACTTAACTTCGACAGTGCAGTATTATTTCTAATCAATTGTATATTTCTATCCTTAGTGTATGAACTGTCATTGTATTAATAATATTTGTCATATGGACTATAGTCTGCCAATAAACCTTTTCATTTTCTTTCATATATATATAATATATATATATATTATATATATAATATATATATATATACACCCACACAGTATACAGTATATATAAAAACCAGGACCTAAGGAAGAAGAGTCATCTACTTTATTAACTTTTCAAATGTTTCAGGATCAAGTCCCATCATCAATGTAAAAATTACCTAAGAGTTACAACTCAGGACCAAAAAATTAGAATACTCTCTCAAATGTGCTCATGACCTTGATAATACCCTTAAGTTATACACCTTTAGGAGGAATATCGAATATCTGTGACGTCATTATGATAAACGTACACCTCTGTGTGTCAGTTTTAAAAAAAATTAAAATATAACAAAAACCTTATTAAATAGTGAAAAGTTAATACATAGCGACATACCAAACTATTACAGGTGTGACAGAAAAATAGAATAAATTCATTACGTTTAATGGGTACTGCCAATATAGTAAATCTTTATCAAAGACTTTTTAATTCTGCATCTCAGTATTTAGTTGGGCCACCCTTAGCCTTGCTTACGGCCTCCAATCGACGTAGCATCGAGTCAACAAGCCTCTTGCATTCTTCTGTAGTTATCGATCGCCAGGTTGTTATCAAACACCTCTTCAGCTCACTAAGTGTTCCCGGTTTATGCTTTTTGACCTTCTGCTTAGCTTGTTATCAAACACCTCTTCAGCTCACTAATTGTTCCCGGTTTATGCTTTTTGACCTTCTGCTTAGCAATATTTCTTATCGACAAGATTTTCTACCAGGGTGGGAGAATTAGGTGGCCATGGTAGTACTTCAATTTCATGAGCATCAAACCACGCAGATGTTGTTGCACGAGCCGCATGAGCTAGAGCCGGATTATATTGAAAAATAAATGGTTCGTCTCCATACAGTTGTTCCGCAGACTCCAGCATAAAGTATTCTAATATTTCCTAATAAACGTGACTATTTACAAACGTGACTATTTATAAATGGAAGTGACCCAACTCCATTTGCACTCATGCAACCCAACACTAACACATTCCCTCATTCATGTAAATTCATTAATGTCTCTCACTGAGCTATGTTTAATGGTAATATATTGAAGTTTAATGGTCATTTTTATAAGCAAGTGTTTGGAATGCGAATGGGTGATTCCCTTTTTCACGTTTTGTCC
>JAJOZX010001217.1:0-30000 GCA_023014485.1 Bathynomus jamesi | reverse complement strand
TAAGGCGTGAAGCGAAAAGTGTAAAAAAAGTCCAAGCGCGAATTTGAAATCTCCATAGCTCGTGACGGTAAAGAAAACCCCAAGCGATTCTTTCAATACGTCAATAATAGAAATCCAGTAAAAAGCGTCTTGGGGCCTTTGAAAAATCTAAACGGAGATCTAGTTTCTGAAAACAAGGAAATGGCTACCTTGCTAAACGAATTTTTTACGTCAGTTTTTACTATAGAAGATGTAACAAATATCCCTACGGTCACGGACATAATACCGTTTGATAATGGTAATATTTTGGATAATATAGTGGTTAGTGAAGGGGAGGTAACGCGCTATATTGATAAAATGAAAACGCGTAAATCACCGGGGCCGGATTCCATATATCCCATACAACTAAAAGAATTAAAAGATAGCATTGTTGTGCCGCTAACAAAGATTTTAATGCGTCTATTTCTGAGGGGTGCGTACCAGATAATTTCAAGTTAGCAAACGTAACACCTATCTTTAAGAAAGGCGATAAAGGTGCGGCGGGAAATTATAGACCAATCAGTTTAACGTCTGTTGTAGGTAAGCTACTGGAATCAATAATTAGGGATCGTATAGTCGAACACTTAGAATTCCATAAGCTAGTTAGAAATACGCAGCATTTAGGCGAAACAAATCTTGCTTAACTAATCTTTTAGAATTTTTCCAAAGCGTGGTTGACGTTTACGATAGACATCGGGCGGTTGATGTAGTGTATTTAGATTTTCAAAAAGCGTTTGACACCGTGCCGCACAAAAGACTCATTGAAAAAACTAAGGCTCATGGAATCAGGGGTGTAGTAATAAATTGGCTAGAAGAGTGGTTGCGAGGCAGGAAACAGAGGGTGGTCGTTGATGGAGCGGAGTCGTGTTGGGCTAATGTAGCGAGTGGCGTTCCTCAGGTTCTGTATTGGGCCCCTTGCTTTTCTTATATATATTAACGATTTAGATGTCGGCCTAGTCAGTACAGTTTCAAAGTTTGCGGATGACACGAAGCTGGGTGGTAGGGCGATTAATGACGAAGATAGAGGTAAAATTCAGGAAGATCTGAATAAAATCGTTGATTGGTCAGTCACATGGCAAATGAGATTTAACGTTGATAAGTGCAAAATTTTGCATATAGGTTCGCGTAACGGTAATTTTGCGTATAGTATGTCAGGGAAAGATTTAACAAGCGTAGAGCAGGAAAAAGATTTAGGAGTTATAGTCACGGGTGATTTAAAAGTAGCGAAACAAAGTACAGCAGCGGTCAATAAGGCGAACAAAGTGTTAGGTTTTATAGCTCGAAATTTAGAGTACAAATCGCGCGATATTATAGTTCCACTTTATAAATCATTAGTTAGACCCCATTTGGAGTACGCGGTCCAATTTTGGAATCCGCATATGCGCAAAGATATAGAGAAAATCGAAAGAGTTCAAAGACGAGCAACTAAGATGATTCCGTCGCTTAGGTCAAAGTCGTACGAGGATAGGCTTAAGGAGTTAAAATTGACAACACTCGAGACTAGGAGGTTAAGGGGTGATCTAATCCAGGTTTTCAAAATTATGAATGGGTTCGATAACGTAGATAGAGATAGCTTTTTCGAAATATCTCAATATAATAGGACTAGAAATAACGGGTGTAAGTTGACAAGTAGAAGGTTCGAGACAGCAGTTGCGAAAAACTTTTTTACGCATAGAATAGTAAATAGCTGGAATAGTTTGCCGGTAGAAGTAATTAGTAGCACGTCTATAAACATGTTTAAAAATCGATTAGACGCATATGTTGATAGAAAGGGTATAGTTTAAGGTAGTAAAATTAAGGCTTTCTGGGGATAGATCCACAGCTCAACACAAGTGTTGTGGGATATAGGGAGGCAGCGTCTTGGGTTAGGGGATACTCTCTGTCCTTACACACCCCATTTAAAGAGATTCCTCTGCCGAGCGGTCCCCCATAGTACTGTGAGGTATTGAAAAACTCATGATCTTCACTTGCCCACAAACACCTTTAAATGGGAGACCCAAAATGGGTGCACACACATTTCTACATTACTGTACAGTCTTTACAGCCACACCTACACTTTTTCTCGTAAGTGTATATATTGTAATGTATATGATTGTAAATTTTGACTTGGTCCGCAATCGATATGGACCGTGACTTGATGGATACCGTAATGAAATTGACTGGATTCTTTGGATCTGATATATTTGCATGTCCGTTATAAATAGATATAGTGTAACATATTTGTGGATAGTAGTCTATTATGACTAGATCCTCTGGATCCAGAGATTCTATCTTTAGTTTTAAATCGATAATTAATTGGTTTTAAATTGATAATTATTTAGTTTCGTAAAAATTGGTCGTTTCCAATTTACCGGCGGTTTTTACATAAATTTCTTATGTTCTTGTGGTTCGGAACCCACGTAAAATTGTAGGTCCCCTCCGCCACCACGGAGGACATACACAATACACGATTACGAACGCAGTTAGGTAGACCAGCCATGAGTGGATCCTAGGGTCTTTGTTGGTCTGAAACATTATAACATTATAATTAAAAAAAGGCATTTATGGCATTTTGCCTGAACATCTGGGCTCTAATTATTATAAGCTTTATTCACGTTTTCTTTATATTTCATTAAGGTGAAAGAGTCAATTTCATTCCCAAACCCGTAAAAGTCATTTTTGCTAAAAACGAATGTAATAAACTTAAAAACAAGTTTTAAATCCAGAAGGACATTCATTCAGACACTTCTTTTCATTGATACGTAAGAATATATTGGCTAATGTCCGGGCCAGATCCAGAGGTTCCCCGTAGATACATTCTTTCCTTGCGTATACTGTTAGGGGTGTGTCAATTTTAGTAAAGTCAACAATTCAAAAACTACTAATGCTCAAATGATGCCATTTATCTAGCAAACTTAGAAATATCTTTAGTGTTGTTTAAAAAAGCCATTTACCTACTTATATTTGACCATAAAGGTTTGAAATATAACCTAAATGTGACTGTAGCATCGTAATCAATGTGCCATTGATATGTGTGGTCAACTTTGGTTATTTTTGGTGTGCATTATGGTTTCTAAGTTTCACATAGTCACAAATGCTGGAGTTTTGATTGTGAATGCATGTGTTTACCCTCCTTTTTGACAATTTTGATTACTTCGTAATGTAAATATTGTGTAATTCAAATTATTCGAAATGTTATGTGTGACCCAAACTTTCTGTATATTTTGATATGACAGATATATGAAACTGTCATTACTTTGAATAATTAAGTCTTGTACCTATAATAACAACCTTTTATCTGAGCTTATAGGGAGATATTAAGAATTTCAATTAACTTAATTTTATGTAATCATAATCAGTAGGCCTATCCAAATTTCAATGACATTTCTTTTGTTCACAGGTCCACAGGATGAGTCAGAAAGAAATCAGAACCCGAAGCAAATCAAGTTGTCACCTAAGTCATTTGGTGGGGACTGGGAGGGAACTTCCCCCTGCTGAGCTGCCCACAGCCAGAGATCTGTTGAGGTATGGTTTGTTGAGGAGAGAGATGAGTGAGGAAGACAGGAGGAATTACCCAGTTAATGACCTGATTAACAACGGCATTGTTTCAGGGCTACTGGCTCAGTGGAGAAATGCCAACGCTCTATTCACAGGACCTGTAATCACCACTGAGGTCAGGATCAGGGCTAAAGTGAAGGCACTGTGGGATGAGGCAGTGAAGGTGTCCATTGGCAATGTGAACCTAGAGGTCAAAGATAGGTTCATGATGTAACTGGACAAATCGGTGGACATCCTGACTTGTCACTGTGTGATGAGGAGCTGCAGTGAGCTTGGGTGCAACCCTGTCTGCAACAGTGAGGTTCACATTGACTGCAGCTGCAGGAGCGAGCAGAAGATACCAGTGCAGGAGCTTGCCTTCATTAAAGGTCAGAGAGAAAAGGTGGGAAGTGTGGGGGCACACCAGATGGGTCTAGCTGATCACCCTGGCTAAGAAGAAGAAATACAACACTGAAGATCTCACCAACATAGCTCTGGCTAGCTTGAGACATCATACTGGGCTGAGAGAGACTGCAGAGATTGCCACTGCTGGCTGGATTGATGCTGGTCTTATCACAGATTTTGACACAGCACTGGTGATTGACCACAACAAGGTGAGGAGGGCTTAGGAGAGACTGACTAAGGAGCTGGTCAAGAAGTTTGATGAAGAGATTAGAGAAAATGGCATCACCTGTGTCTTCTTTGATGGGAAAAGAGATGACACCAAAGTGATGATGGAAGCTGAGGGCAGTGACCGGCAGTTTCCTGCCCTCATTAAGGAAGAACACTACACAGTGTGCAATGAACCAGGTGAGAAATATTTGTGGCATTTTGTACCAGAGGAAGCTGCAGAGGAGAGAAGTCATGCTGAGGTCATTGCTGATCATCTGGTGAACTGGCTAAGAGAGAGAGGAGTAGACAAGACCCTTTTGGCCATAGGAGGTGACAGTACTAATGTGAATACTGGCTGGGAGGGAGGAGTAATGCATTATGTGGAAGCCAAGCTTAGCAGGAAGTTGGTGTGGATTGTCTGTGACTTGCACACTGGGGAGCTGAGTCTCAGACACCTGGTGACTGCACTGGATGGCAAGACATTGAGCAACAACAAGTGGTCTGGGCCCCTAGGGAAGATGTTAGACCCATTGAGCTGGAGATCAACCCAAACTTCACGAGGAGCACTGTTGGTCCACCTCTACCCCATCTCAGTCAGGAGGTAGTCAAGGACCTCAGCACAGACCAATCATATGGCTACAGAATCATCACTGCCATCAGATCGGGAGAGGTACCTCAGAGTCTAGCTCTCCTGGAGATTGGGCCAGTCTGTCACAGTAGGTGGGTCACCACGGCTCTAAGGTTCTGCAGATTGTGGATTTCCAAACATGGGCTGAAGGGTAGGAACCTGAAGAATCTGAGGATAATTGTGGAATTCATAGTGGGAGTCTACATGTCAAACTGGTTCAACATAAAGTTAAATCACAGCTGGGTGGAGGGTCCCAGGCATGTACTGTACCAGCTGGAGCTGCTCAAAAGTCAGAAGAAGGAGGTGATAGGAATATTAATGCCTACAGTGAAGAGATCAGCCTGGTATGCACACTCTGAGGCTGTGCTCCAGGCCATGCTGTGCAGTGAGGTGGAGGAGGAGAGGAGGGAGGCAGTGAAGAGGATACTGGAAATCAGAGGTGAAGGAGATGAGGACACACAGCTAGGAGACTGCAGTGTAAGACCCAGGAAGACTCCTGACATCAACCAAGATGCCACCAAACTCTCGGAGCTTATTGACTGGAACTCTGGCGTGACTGAGCCTCCTCTGACCTGCTCCCTCACCACTGCTGCAATCAAGGAGTTTCTGGATAGACCAATGGAAGTTCCTGCATGGCCCTCACACACACAGTCAGTAGAGAGGTGTGTAAGGATGACAACTGAAGCAGCACAACATGTTTACTCACAAGAGAGGAGGGAGGCGTATATCAGTGGCCAGGTGGCCAGTAGGGAGCTTATGTCCAGGAACAAGAGCAAGGCAGACATGGCATCCTTGGCAAATTTCAAGAAACCTATCTATATTTCTAAGTTTTAATATTGAAATACAATCAAAATGTCTTTAATTGTATGTAATGTATGTAAAATGTAGTTATATACAATAAAAAAAAATACTTGCAAAAATTGCTGATTTTTCGTAAACTTCAACTTGAAATATAAGTAGCTAGGAGTGGTGAAATCTGGATTTTAAAGCCATATTTGGATTTAGCACATAAAAATGCATTATTTGGTCACTAGTAGTCTTTGAAAATCTAAAGATTTCACTTTGCTCCCTAAATTTGACACACCCTAGTATACTGTTCACCTCTAAAAAGGAAAATGCGTCCTTGATTGCTATCTCTAATAAACGTTTAACATTTGAAATGCCCCAATTTAAAATTTTGAACTATTCGAAATAAGATTTACGGTTTCAACCGAAGGAATATTTGTAAACAGAAAAACAACGTTAAAACTAGCCATTGTTAAAAAGGAGGAATTATTATTAATTCAGTTCTATTCTTTAGCAAATAAGAAAGAGCCATTAGTTATGTACGGAATCTTTTAAAATGGAGTTAAGATAAGAATGAAGTATTTAGCCAAGTTGTAAATGAATATATCGATTGATGTTACGATTGAACGGCATCGGTTATTATTTTTATGAACTTTACCAAGTCTGTACATTATTCCTGGTTGAGAACTTCATACAAATAACTCATTACATTCTTTTTCATTTATTTTACTCTCATTCTTTGTCTGAGCATACGAAGAATCAGCAAAGATAAGCCAAGGAAATTGAGTGACTGAATTCTTGTAAAACCATTTTGATTCTGTGAAGACGTGAACTGAAGCCAGGAAAAAAACTGTGTGTGTGTGTGTGTGTGTGTGTGTGTGTGTGTTTTCGTCTACCTTTAAAATTCCGATGATGGAATAGTTACGAAAGCTCATTCACTGAACTGTGATTTTCTTCTGCTTCCACTTTACTTTCATCAGTTATGAGTATCGTGTCATCATTTAATTTTCGTTCAGGTTTCATCCAGTGAACGTTCTGTGAATTTACTCGTGTTAATTTGAGATGTAGTCGGTGTCGGAAAAGCAGTTCTGTTTCGAGAAAGGGGGTTCAAGGGAGGGGCTCATCTCTTGCTGAATTAGAATCCAGCCTCCACGTCACTGCTGACATGCATGGACGGAGGGAAGTGAAAAGCAGGTGTATGGAAGAAGGAGTGCAAAAGGGAAGAGAAGTGATGAAAAGGGTTAAATGCATCAACAGCCTTAATAGGTCTTCATTCGTGATCGTTTAACCTCATTTGTAAAGGCAAAGATTATGTGATGGAAGGGACCTACAGCTTTGCATGGAATCCAAACCACAGGACGATTGCTCATCCAACAACTGAACAGACCTAACGTCTTTCAACTTCGTTGATCTAACGTGCAGCGGTGTTGCAGCGTGGCTATGACGTAACCATATATATATATATATATATATATATATATATATATATATATATATATATATATATATATACTACCAAAAATATTGAAATATTGGTACAATATAAATAAAACAGAAGATAACTGTTCACGCTGTATTTAATAGAATGTAGGACTACCCTTGGCTTTAAAGACAGCCTCAATCTTCTCGGGGACATTTTCCAACAAATTTTCATAGGTTTCAGGAAGGATACTGCGCCATTCCTCCCGCAGTGCAGTTTTCAATGCGACGAGAGAAATTGGTGATGCGCAGCTATAGTTCATCCCAGAGGTGTTCTATCGGACTGGGACCAGGGCTCTGAACAGGCTCTGATATGTTGTCAACGTTGTTCTGCTCGAAGCAATGGGTTACAATTCGGACTTTGTGACAAGGGCTGTTGTCGTGTTGGTACAGGGATGGACCATCACCATAAAATTCCATTGCACTGTTGTCCAAAATGTCACAATATATCTTGGCAACCTTTAAACCCTTCACAAAACCTGATGGCCCTAGTTCAGATCTTAAGATACATGCCTACTTCATCATACTTCCACTGAGGGTCGAAGGATTCTCTGGGCTGACACCATACTCAGTCTGCCACCAGATGTAAACAGCGTGTAGCGGAGCAGGGCCGTTTCCTGGCATAAGCAGACTAAGCGGCCGCTTAGGGCCCCGCTGCTACTAGGGGCCCCTAGATAGGCTCCCAGGTCATAGCTCAGTGAGCAAGAATAGGAATATAGTTGAAGTTATTATTAATATTATTATTATTATCCTTATTATTATTATTATTGTCGTATTAATTAAAGTTTTTGTATGAGACAAATGTGATAAAACGGAGACAAACGAAACGTTTTGGTCGTTATGTGTAAATAACTATTGTGAGATCTTATTTCTATATTATTTAACTTTATTCTTACTATATGCTTATACTTTCCTAAATGCTTAATTTTTCTAGTATTGTAAAACATTATTTCACTAATTTACTAATTATTAAGAGATTTTGTAACACTTTAAAACCTAGGATTATTTTCTTTATGTTTTCAAGTTTATTAATTCTTTTCTCATCTTTTTCAGATAATGTGAATTTTGTTGGTTAAAACCTAAACGGTCTGATTATTTGAATGTATATTATTAACGTTACAATTATAACAATTATTATTATTATCATCATCATTATTATCATGATTATTATTATTTAGCAGATTAGTTGCGGTTAACTAGATGTGACTTCGTGCATCTTGGAAAATGAAACGACATTATCCATCAGGAGCTGAAAAACGGAAAAAGAAAATAGAGGAGGAGAAGCTTTCCAGTAGCACAGGTGAGATGTGCCACTTGTATATTCTTATGATTACAGTCCAGGCAACTAGGTTAGGTAGACCATCAAGCTAGGCAAGTGCTCAGGAATCGTGTAGAGTAAGCTAGTCTCTGTAATATTTATAATATTTCGAAATGTGAAATTTAATGGATCACATCACCTCAAATTCTCTTCACACAGATCAATTAATTATCAAACAAGATAAGAAAGAGTATTTTAGCAAAAATTAACAGAATATGTGATGTTATGTTCTTCTCACGAGCACTACTGAAATATTTGGAAAAGCCATCTTCAGCAAAGCCTGATGAGCATCATGAGCCAACAGCAGGACCATCCTCTATGCAACCTCATAGAAGTAGAGCCTGATGAACCAACAAGTGGCCCATCTTCTGTTCAGCTTCAAACACCACACACAGGCATTTCTACTGAGCAACAAGAACCAAGATCTGCTCCACCGCTTGATCCGTATGACTGGCCAGTTGTCCTGTCAGATGCCTTGAAGACAGATCTGGTGTCTCGAGGACCATTTCAAATCAGTCCAGATTTCACATTCCCTAAAAGAGAGGACGGTAGAAGCGTTCATCACTATTACATGTACAGAACATTAATTAATGGGGAAAAAATAAAGCGAAGCTGACTGATGTACTCTAGAAGGAATGATGCTCTTTATTGCTTCTGCTGCAAGTTGTTTTCAACGAAGTCGTACAAACTAATTACGGATGGACTTTCAGACTGGATAAACGTTGGTTCGCTTCTGAAAGGCCATGAAAATAGTTCAGAACATGCAGATAACATGGCAACGTGGAAGGATCTGGAACTGCGGCTAAAAACTGGGAGGACCATTGACCAAACTGAAATGTCATTAATGGAGGTAGAGCGAAGACGCTGGCGAGATGTTCTCACACGTCTTTTAAGTATAATCCAATCACTGGCAGAGAGAAACCTTGCTTTCAGGGGGTCTTCCTCTACATTGTACAATCGAGACAATGGCAACTTCTTGAAGGAGGTTGAGCTGCTTGCCAAATTTGATCCAGTGATGAAACAACACATCAGCAGAGTCGAAAGTGGCCAATATAGTCATTCAAGTTACCTAGGAAACATCATTCAAAATGAGCTCATTGGGTCCATTAGTGGGAAGATCTTGGATGCCATTGTTGCAGAAATAAAACAAGCTAAATATTACTCACTCATTTTAGACTGCACTCCAGACATAAGCCACCAAGAACAGATGTCGATTATCAGAACTGTTAAAATGGGTGAAGTACCAGAAATAAAAGTGAAGTACCAGAAATAAAAGAATACTTCTTGGGCTTTCTTGAGGCTTCAGAAAGTATAGGCCTGGGTTTATCAGTTCTGATTCTGAAGAGACTAGATGAACTGAATATTCACTTTGATGACTGCAGAGGACAGTCATATGACAACGGAGCGAACATGAAGGGCAAGAACAAAGGTGTTCAGGCAAGGTTATTAGAGAAGAACTGTCGTGCACTTTATGTTCCATGTGGGGCTCACACTCTGAATCTTGTAGTGGCTGATGCAGCTAAAGCTTCCACAGATGCCATACAAAAATTGTACAACCTTTTTGCAGCAGCTACACAGAGATGGACAATCCTAAAGAAGCACGTGAACATAACACTCAAGTCTTGGAGTGAAACCAGCAGAGCTGGGCACTTGCGGTTTTTTTTGCGGTACTGCGGTACTGCGGTACTACCGCACTACCAAACCGGTACCGCATAACGCAGTACCGCAAAAAATGCGGTAGCGGTACTGCTGTACTTTCAGCGATCCTTTGCGGTACTGCGTTATGCGGTACCGGTTTGGTAGTGCGGTAGTACCGCAGTACCGCAAAAAAAACCGCAAGTGCCCAGCTCTGCTCAGAAGAGGCTCAGATCCACAAAAAAGCACTTTGCTTACGAAGCTCCTGACGAACCATTTACAGAAGCCTTAAAGAGGCTGGAAGTCAAATTTTTCAATGTGGTGGTGGATTGTGCCATCGGGTCAATAAATGAGAGATTCAAAACATTAGATGATGTGAGGGACATATTTGGGGTCCTCCTAAACTTCACCACAATGAACAAGGAAGACTTGTCCTGCAAGTGTGAAAAGCTCTAAGATACTGAGCTCTGGAACTGACTCCGACATTGATGGAAGAGAACTGGCCCTCGAAATTAAGAACTTGCCGACTTTACCTTCACACAACATGACTGCATTGGAGCTTCTCTCCTTCATTCATCAGAAGCAACTGGAGGAACTATACCCCAATCTCTGGGTTGCACTAAGAATTGCCTGCACTCTACCTGTGACAGTAGCGTCAGCCGAGAGGAGCTTCTCTAAGATGAAGCTAATCAAGAACTACCTCAGATCATCAATGGGGCAGGATCGCCCCAGTGGCCTTGACATCATAAGCATCAACCAGGACGTTGGCAGGGAGATTTCATATGATGATGTTATTGATGATTTCGCCCAGAAAAAAATCTAGGAGGCAAAAATTTTGAAAATACAAACTGTTCTGTATAACTGTTAGCTATTACACGATTGTATCGTAGAGTTAGTAATTGTTTGGTAGTTGATAATTGCATTATTTTTTTATACATAGTTCTGTCATTTATTCTAAATGTATAAGCTAATTTTCAGAAATTTCATGAAGAGTATTTTTTTCTGTTTGTCTTCTGAAAGTACATATTTGTTGTTTTGGACATAAATGTTTCATTAAAATTGTTTCATAATTGTTTTTTATTAACACAGCCATTTTTTGTATGTGTGTGCTGAGGTGATGTAGTAAGGCGTGAGTTGGTGGATGGAGGGGTGGGGCCTCAAATGGGTATACTGCTTAGGACCCCCTAATGGCTAGAAACAGCCCTGTAGCGGAGTCTTCACTCAACAAGACCATGGAAACCATGGTCTATTCCGCAGTTTTGATAACCTTTACACCACTGTAGTCGTCGCTTTGCATTCAGAACTGTGATGTATGACTTGTAGGCAGCCACTCTTCCATAAAATCCCTCTACATGCAGTTGCCTTTTACAGTAGACACACTTACACGAAAGACCCGTGCGCTCATTGATCTCCTGGGTGATGGGTGTGTCGCTGCATATCCAGTCTTTGCTCACCACAGGCTTCAAAGATTCGTTATATATATATACATACACAAGAGGAGTGATAAAAAAGTATCGATAATTTTATTGCTACGGACAAATGAATGCAAATAAGAAATAACCGTTTACATATGCGAGTCTTCCTGTCCTCTGGCGTCTGCAGTCTGAAGCAAAATCTGCTACCATGAGTCAGTAGTTGGTTGGAGCGCTTAAAAGGGCGGGGGGTTGCAGTACGTATAAATCTCTGAAATGGAACAACGCGCGTTCGGAAACGAACGAAATGATTAAAATAGCTTTTGGAAATGATGCTCTCAGTGTAGCTAACGTTTACAAATGGCACAAAAAAGTTTAAAAATGGAGAAATATCGCTTGAAGACAAGGAACGCAGTGGCCGCCCTTCCACTTCTCGTACGGATGAAAATGTTCAACAGATTCGATTTCTGGTACGAGCAAATGTTTCTCCATTTTTAAACTTTTTGTGCCATTTGTAAACGTTAGCTACACTGAGAGCATCATTTCCAAAAGCTGTTTTAATAATTTCGTTCGTCTCCGAACGCGCGCTGTTCCATTTCAGAGATTTATACGTACTGCAAAAACACACCCTACTTTCAAGCGCTCCAACCAACTACTGACTCATGGTAGCAGATTTTGCTTCAGAATGCAGACGCCAGAGGGCAGGAAGACTCGCATATATAAACGGTTATTTCTTATTTGTATTCATTTGTCCGTGGCGATAAAATTATCGATACTTTTTGATCACTCCTCGTATAAATAAATAAATAAATAAATAAATAAATATATATTGAGAGAGAGAGAGAGATACTGAAGTAAGAAGCATTTATATTGAAGTTGGCAAACGTTTCGAAATCACAAACTGTCATTTTCATCGTAAGTGAATTTGAAAGTTCAAGAGTGCGCAGTATATTACATGCAAGCGCCTTCTCCAAATGAATTAAAGGATAATGGACACGAATAGGAATATTAATTAATAACAGACACTTGAAAACATTCTGCGCTATCTTCGGTCGCTGAAAATCCCATTATTATAAAATGAAAAAGACACAATACTTCCATACAGAATATATTATGTGATTCGAAACAAATAAATATGTCTAAAAATAAATAAAATACTAAAGTTACACCCGAAATCAATTAGGATAAAAGTGAAATTAAAACAGTATGTCGGCCATCCTAAATCAATAGAGGTAAATGTCAAGGGGTGGTATTAATTAAAAATAAATTTATAACACTTTAAATTGATTCTACTCTCAATTAGTAATGTCAACAAATGGTCAGAGATAGTATGAGAATGTAGACAAACAGTGTTCATTAATGTAAACACGAAATCTGTATTACATATAAATTGTAAAACTACGCCGAGTTTATTTTTTAAATGAAAATCGGTGAACAGAGTAACCATTTAATTGTGGTGTCACTACACCGTGGCACCATTGATGTTAATCCCATGAGTAAATGCATTACAACTTTAGCAAAACTAAGTTACTAAGTGACAAATGATTTTCAAAAGTAAGTTTTAACTCTAACCGTAACTTTTAGATAATGATCACATTGATAATGAAGTGTGTGTGTATATATATATATCTGGGTGATCCAGATAAATGGGACCCATAAAAAAAAGCCAAATATTCTTAATATTTAATTCCTTTCATAAAAACTATATATCATTCGAAAGAGTAGAGTTAAAAGTTTATTATGAAATATTTATTTTTAAAAAATGACTCCTTTCAAATGTGCTCCATTAGTTGCCAAGCATTCCAGTGTTCTCGCTTGTAAGTTCTGCATCACTTTTGCAAGAGTGTGCGGTGGTATGGCCTGTATCTCATTTGTGATGGCGGCCTTCAATTCTTGCAAGGTCGTTGGGTTATTTCTGTAGACCCTACTCTTTAAATATCCCCAGAGATAATAATCTAAGGGAGAAAAATCCGGAGACCTTGCGGGCCATTCAACGTCTCCAAATCTTGAGATTAACTCGCCTGGAAACGTTTGACACAAAACTGCCATGCAGTTCCTCGTGGTATGGCAGGTAGCTCTGTCTTGTTGGAACCAGTGGTTTTCTAGACAAAGATCTCTTAATTTAGGAATAAGGAAATCGGTCAACATTTTTTTTCGTAGCGATCACCATTTACAGTGACCGTGTTTCCGGTGGAATCCTCGAAAAAGTACGGCCCTATGATCTGAGATGCAGTAAGACCACACCAAACAGTTACACACTGACTATGCAACGGGACTTCAGTAATATTCAATGGATTTTCTGTTGCCCAGAAACGACAATTTTGTTTGTTTACAGTTCCATTCAAGTGAAAATGGGCTTCGTCTGACATAATCAAAGTTGCTAGAAAATTGGTGGTCTCATTTACCTTCTGTTGGATCCATTGACAGAATTGTCGTCTTCGTGCGAAATCTCCATCGTTTAGTTGTTGCACTGTTTGAATTTTATATGGAAAGAGCATTAAATTTTGTTTGAATATACGGTGTGTTGTTGTTCCATATCCAACTCCTAACAGCTGAGAAGCACGTCTGATGCTTATGTTAGGATTATCCTGTACAATTTCATGAGTTCTGTTAATGATCTCGTCTATCCTTGCTGTGCGCACTCTTCCAGTTGGTTTTCTTTTTCCAATGCTGCCAGTTAGGGAAAAATTTCTGACACACCGACGGATTACTTTCTTAGAAGGTGATTTTGACATCTGAAAATTTGTCTTGAAAGATCTTTGAGCTGAAACTACACTTCTTCCATGTTCATAATATTGCTCAGTTATGAAACGCAGCTGTTCCACAGTCCATGCAGTCATCTTGAAGGGTTAGTTTTAACTAACACTTTTATTTTGTTTTGTATCTTATCTTGTCTTGTATTGTCAAAACCTATACAATCCTGTACAAACTTGTAACTATCCTCTTTCGAATGATGCGTATGATTTTATAAAAGGACTTATACTTTAAGAGTTACAGGGGTTTCTTTTGGGTCCCATTTCTCTGGATCACCCTTTATATAGCTTTCTTTTTACCACGTGAATTTAATTAATGACAAATACTTGCAAGGAAATTGAAAAGTGATTCCAATCGCTTTCGTATATATCTATTCTCATAAGCGGTATGGGGATATCCGAAATATACGGAAGCGCTTGGAATAATTTTCCAATTTCTTTCTATTTGTCACACAATATGCATGCAGGGGCGGACTGAGCGGTCGGACAATCGGGCATGGACCGAGAGTCCGGGCCATTAGGGGGCCCGGCGGCCCCGGCCCGCAGTCATCATAAAACAGTGAGTGTTTTCCCAATTGGGTCAAGCGTCGAATCGAACTGTAATATGAGAAAAACCGGATTTCAAGGAGCCCACGATCTCATTATGCCCGAGGGGCCAGGTTGCTGTCAGTCCGCCCCTGTATGCATGTACGTACTGTATGTATGTGACATTTCAAAATGAAACTGAAAGCGTCCTCAAATAAAGGTGAATTATTATTATTATTATTTCACTCTAAAACCTATTGAGTCATTTCAACCCAAATCAATGTCAAACAAGCGCCGACCCATTGATTCTTCAGTGCTCTCTGGTATTATTATTATTTACCGAGTAAGAAATGTAGCTATTTTGTCCAGGATATTAATTAGTCAAAAAATGATCACACACGGACCGCTCGCAGGGCAAGGAAATAAGTAGACATTTAATTCAATCTCGCTATAAAATACCGCCAAAATATGAAGAATGTCAAAAAGAACCGAAGCGGTCAAAATTACCGGATAAAAATATCTATATTCTTCTTCTAAGAGGGCTTAAAATATGATGGGAGTTTTACCTGTATTTTCCTGTTAATACTATCTCCAATGCACATTACTGTACCTTGTAAAAATCATAATAATAATAAAGGAATGGAAATGCTTCAAATGACTGTGAAAAAAATCGATTTCATTTAAAAGTTTGGTATTTTTATTCTAAAAATTTTAAATACCAATGTTGAGCATCTCGTGGCTCAATCGCTTTGGGCGCAGCCCGGCAGTGCTGAGATTTCGCCGAGTCATGAGTCCAGACCCGAGTGGTGGTGGTGGTGGTGGTGGTGCTGCTGCCGAGAGCTGGACGCAAAAGCGTAGGAGGCGGGTGGTCAGGAGGGTCAGTTGGCCCCCCAAATTCAGCCCGACTGAATTTTTTCGGGCAATTACACCCGAAAATTTGGGGAAAAACCCAGTACACATTTTCAATCACTACAATTTCACCCGAAACTTTTTATAATTTCCATAGAGGATATCATTTCTTTGCCCAAAATGTACGTCTTCAGATCTTGAACCACGTAATATTTGATTATAGAAAGGTAAACCTGTCCCAAAACGGCAATATTTAAGTACCCAATTTGATATAACATGTTACAACTTACTCTATTGTTGTAACTTGTTACCTTTATCTTTTAAATGCCAATGCCATCATTTGAGCACTGTTTAAATGAAACCCAAGAAAAATTATAAATACTGCTTTAAACGGAACGATAAATGCTGTACTTTTTATATGATTAAATTAAACACATTGTCTTAGATTCCGAATTATCCCAAAATTATTTTTCGTTACACGCATTCTTTACATAATTTGCAATCATATTTTACTGAAGTCCTACTGAAACGGTTATTATATAATGAACGATTTGCAGATTTTTACTATTTCTTTTTTTTAACTTTTTCATTACCACCAAGTTTTTCTCACCATAATAACTGTGTAAAAGGACAAACGAACACAGTGAAAATTTATGACGCAATGGCACAGACAATCGCTGAAAGATCTTTTTTCTGTGACACATTCCTTAAAGCCCCTAAATTAAAAGCAAAAAACTTCACTTTTTTCTACATGAAGGTCAAAATATGAAAATAAAAACCCACTCTAATAGACAGAGTTTATTTCCATAAACTCTGTCTATTAGAGTGGGTTTTTATTTTCATACCCTAAATTAAAGTTCTGTATCATGTACCGGTGCTATTATTTAGACACCCATCAAGAAGAAATATAATGTAAAAGTTTTTTCCCGGTACAATAAACCGTGTTGGAATTATTTTGCTGAATAATTACCGGCACGTTGAACTACTTGCGAGGAATACTGTACATGTTTTCCTGCTGGTAAATGGGGACTGGCAAAGAAATTAGTTTTACTACTTTCCTCCGTACAGATGACCGGGGTATTACTGAAGGATTAAGCAGTTAAGATTAGTACATCACTTGGGCAATACTAAAATTAAGGAAAGTAATAAATACATAAATAAATAACTAACCCTTATTTTCAATACTATCAAAGTAATTTAGTGGTTTTAACTAATTAATAGGTTGTCGAAACTTAATTAATATAAAATTGAATTAAAATACCTCGAGAGTGAATTTCCTCTAATTTATTCAGTGAAAAAAAGGTTTTGGAATCAAATATGCATTCAAGGAAAGACGAATGACTTCTTCACGATTCAGACACGTTCTGACGTGAATTATGTATAATAAACATACATTTTCAAATGCATGCGTGAAGAAGGAGACATTTCGATTAATAATTCTTTATTTTAATGTTCGTAACACATTTAAAGAATCTATTATTATTTCCGAAAGGTTCTAAAATTTCTCGCAAGTTGTACATTCGTATAAATAGCTAGGTAGATATAAATAACGAACCTATTTACAGTCATGAAGAAATGTTCGCCGAAGAAAACCTCTATGGGAAATATAAAAAAAATTTCGGGAACTTTCGAATACTTGTTAATAATACTTTTGCTCGAGTTGACTATGACGTTTTAAAAAATATCAACAGAAAAGAAATCCCAGAAACCCCGAGAGCTGTAGTTGGGAATGTGTATGATTATGTTTCGTTCGACTATTCTTCGAGAGTGAACATTGCTAAAATTGTCATTCTACGGGATCGCTGACGGTAACGGAGTGCTTGAATGGCGCTCACCCCGTTAACCCTAATGACGCGTAAATTAACCAAAAGTTAAAGAAGTAGTTATAATCATACAATTTTCTTTAAACACCACTCTTAAATAAAATGTATGGGTTCCATTACCCCCTTGGATATCCCAAATTACCACTTTGGGGGTAATTATCCACCGGTTGAGAGCCCTGGTCAAAGACTCCTTTTGTGTTCGGCGATTTTTGTAGATAAATTTTGATTTGTTAAACCGATGTAAACTTGAGAGCAGAAATTGCAAGGGACAATACAGTATACAGGGTGTTTCAGGAGGAAAGGTCAATACTTCGGGAGGTGATAGTATCGTTCATTGTGAGAAAAAAAGTTCATATGAACATATGTCTAATTCTGAATGGTTACGAAGATAGAGCTGTTTGAATCTACAAATACAAAAGCATTGTTAATGGTAATCAAGAAAGAGAAACCAATTACTGTTTCTAACATTTAATGTTTAAACATTGGCATTTTGAATGGTATCAGATACAAAAATGACAAATTTGTTACAGTTTACAATACGTTTTCGAAAATCCCACCGTCAACCTCAATGCACTTTGCAACTCGTGTGCGAAGATAGTGTGTTGTTCGTCTGAGTTGATCTTGACGTTCCTTTCTGCCGGCAGCAGCATCCAAAATGCGCGCGAGCAATTCGTCTTGTGTATCCACCTTTCTTTTGTAAACTTGACTTTTCATCCACCCCCACAAACAATAATCTAACGGAGAGAGGTCTGGAGACCTTGGAGGCCATTGAATGGGACCACCGCGAGGGAAGGAAGAGCTGCGCGCGCATCAGATTCAAACAGCTCTATCTCCGTAACCATTCAGAATTAGACACATGTTCATATGAACTTTTTTTCTCACAATGACCGATACTCTCACCTCCCGAAGTATTGACCTTTTCTCCTGAAACACCCTGTATTTACCGTTGAGTTTTGTGTGTGTGTGTGTGTGTGTGTGTGTGTGTGTGTGACGGGGGAAGGAGGTTTAGTTTTGACTATTGAGATACGTGGAGATAGTTTCAGCAAATAAAAAGTGTTATATTTACTGTTTCCAACGTTTCATTTGAAGTTGATGATGTGGTGTCAGTAAGGAGGGTACATTGCAGGAGGGTTGGGTCATTCGTCGAGGGTCAGAGAAGAGGGTCCTAATGGCGGTCGTTAAGGCTGAGTTAATGAGAGGATGGATCAGTTTTATGAAGGAAGATGTGAATCGGTTAATTTAATATTTAAGAACTCGATTGTAAAGACGAAAAGTGAAGGGGAGAAATCACTGAGGTGATCAAGTAAAAAAGTAAAATCCTGGTTATTAACTGGCCAAGGTGCAAATATAATCATCGATGCAATCTATGGAAAGTTTCCATGTTCATGCAGATTAAATACCGGAAAACAAGCGTTTTAAAATTAGGAAGGTTGTAAGTGGGTGGAAAAACATTCTGTGCAAGAGTTAGTTCTACATACAGTAGTAGCTGCTGGGAGTATGAATGAATTTTAAAAAACGATTTGGTAATGGGGTAGCTCTACAATTAAGGCATGTGCGCTTTCAGAAGCCTTTGTAAACCTTTCGTGCGGGAAGGCAGAACAATAATGTGTTCTTTTGAGTATTTACCATGAAAATATCTGTATAAACGCGAGTGCTGAAATAGTTTTACGTAACTGTGAAGAGGGAAATTTATCATTAATGGAACTATTGTTTATTGCTTGTATACCTCTATTTTGAATTGAATTATGTGGTTGAATGCAACTCCACCGCACCCAGCCCACAGGCGAGAGCAATACTGTGTCAGGGACCGCACATAGCTTTTATAAATAGTACTAGTAGCTCTGTAAAGGAGACCAAACTTTTTTGATGCTGTTTTGGCTAATGAAGTGACTAAACGAGATCAAGAAAGATTGTGGTTGATGAAAACTAAATTCTCAATGCTGGGAGAGACTGGAATGTTTGTATGATTAAAAACTATATTTGATAGGAGGTTGATTAAATCTATTACTGAATCTCATGTATTTGGTGTTGGTTGCATTACAAGAAACCATACTGTTCGATCCCCAATTTTACATACAGAAGAGATCAGAATTTAAAGAATTGGTCGTAATCCGTTTCAAATCTCCAAATTTTGCTTGTGAAGCTGGTGGCCAAAGTACGGATGAACTACAGAAAATTTAGTCGTCTGCGTAAAAATGAATAGAATTAACTGTGGCAGAGAAATCAGCGATATAGAAAAAGAAAATATCGGAGCTAGGGCAGATCCCTGAGGAACGCCAGATTTAATAGGATAATAGTCAAAATAAAGCTCGTCCAACACTACATGGATGATACATCCGAAGAGGAAAGATGAAAGAAAAGGAATAAGGAGAGAGAAGCTACAGGAAGGAACTTTGGAAAGAAGGGAGCAATGCCAAACGCTATAAAAGGCTTTGGATACGTCTTAGGCTATTGTGTGTTTTCCATATTTGTCTATTGCCTGATGGATTGTGTTTGAGGAGTGGAAGAAGATCGGCAGCAGAGCGCCCCTTGACGGAAACCATAGTGCCGATCGTTAATTAATTTATTGTTTTCAAGGGTTTAGTAATATGGTTATTAATTATGGTTTCAAAGGTTCATCCAACAACGAAAGTTAACGAAATAGGTTTGTAGTTTGATGGCTCTAACTGGTTTCCCTTTTTAGGGATTGGGTGATTGCTGGTTGGTCCAGGAAGAGGGTAACGTATACGTGCGGAAAGATAAGCGTAGGATTTTGGACAAAACAGGAGTAAGTTCAGTTGAATATTTCCTGAGAACAACCGGCGGAATCACATCCGGGACCTGAAGTTTTATCATTTTTAAGGATATGAAATTGGTTGAGTAATATAGTCTAAACGAATATTAAAACGACGGTGCCAGAAGGGCAGTCCATGAGCGGTATATCTTCTTCTTCTTCTTCTTCTTCTTCTTTCTCTTCGCCCGTTCCCGCCTCTATGCGGGGTCGGCATTTCTGACCAGCCTCCTCCACACAGCCCGGTCCTGGGCTTCTTCCTCCGACAAACCCTTCTCCCTCAAATCGTCCCTCACCTTCTCCATCCACCTTCGCTTCGGTCTGCCTCTCTTTCTCCTGCCATACACCTCCATATTCATCGTTCTCTTACCCACATAATCTTCGTCCCCTCTCATCACATGTCCATACCATTTCAGTCTACTTTCTTGTATCTTCCTCGAGATTTCTCCAACCTTTGTTGTGCCCCTTATCCTTTCATTCCTTACTCATCCAACCTTGTCACTCCGCACATCCATCTCAGCATTCTCATCTCCGTTACATCTAGTCTTTTCTGATGATCTTTCTTTATAGCCCAAAACTCAGCCCCATACATCATAGCCGGTCTTACCACAGTCTTATACACTTTTCCCTTAACACTTGCGCCTATTCTTCGGTCACACAACACCCCTGAAACTTTCTTCCAATTTTTCCAACCAGATTGCACTCTGTGTTATTTCTGTGTCCAGCTCACCGTCCTCAGCCACTGTCGATCCCAAGTACGTAAACTTACTTACTCTTGTTGGTTTACGTCGTCGTCGTCGGCCTAGGCAAGCTACGGCTTGGGACCGTAGCGCATCTATCCGGTATAGGTTAACCTGGATGATGTAGCCATAAGCACTGCCGCTAGTTAAGTGCCAACCAGTGATTATCTCACTAGCCGTATTGAGTCCGTTAGGCGAAACTGCGACAGTACCAAAGGTGGAAAATATAACCTTTGGTTTTCTATTGTTTATTTGTAAAATGGACATGGTATTAGATTAAAATAAATATTTGAATATAAATAATTAACTGACAATTGTGATATATAATTAATTATGTTTACATACAATAAAATAATATAGTATACATAAAATTAGTATTAATGTGGTTCACAATTGAATTATAATGGGGTAACTAATTTAAAATGAATTTATACTATTCCGAAATTCAAGACGGTAAAATTAACATTTAACTTGAAACTAAAATAAGAGTATTCACTACACACTCCCCCACCAGAGAGGAAGTTCAAAGAGTTCCGAACGACACAGATTTCCGCTGAACCTTTTTGGTAGCTACATGTACCTCGCTTAAGGTTGATGGTTGTCGAATTTAAAAATCGGTAATCCCCACATGGTCTCCAGTCTCCTGACTTCTTCTGGACCAGGTGTAGGGGAGAGGACCAACTGCTTTTGGAAGGTCTTATTATCCCAAGATCTATCATAAGCTGGAATTCCGATTTGGCAGCTTTCAGTTTGTCCGGGGCAAGACGTCTGGGTTTTGCAAACACAGGGGGACCTTTTGTTGTAATGTGATGGGTAATGGTGTGCTTAATGGTATCACCCATCTGCATAGGTTGAAGAATTCCTGGATATCGCTGGAAAAGGCACTGGTACATGGAATTAGGGGGAACGAGGGAAAGTGCAGAGTTCGAGGCGTCCGGAAGGGCAACCTGTTTTGGCAAGAACAGAAGCAGTGTGGCCTGGTCGCATAAGCGTCGCTTGTCAAGATCCACCAGGAGTTTGAAATGCTGGAGGAAGTCAGCGCCGATTATGGGATGCCGCACTTGAGCACAGATGAAAATCCACTTGAAGGATCGGTGAAGGCCCAAGTTTAGTTCACGCGACTGAGTACCGTACGTGGGTATGCGTGAACCGTTAGCAGCGTATAGAGGCGGAGATTCCGAGTGCGTATGACCAGATTTTTGAGGGAATACACTGACTGACGCTCCGGTATCGACCAAGAAATTGACACCAGAGTTCCTGTCCTTTATGAATAACAGGTTGGCAGTGCGAGTACTAGACGCCATTAGGACTCGCTGCTGGGGTTTTCCGACGAAAATTGCAAGGGGAGATGCACTTCCTAGCCTTCTTTCCAAATTTCGAGTGGTAGAAGCAGATCTTCCCGAACTCGAACGATGCCTCTTCGTAAATCTTGACCGAGAATGGCTTCTTTGCCGTTGATTTTGTAGCAGAGAACAAACGTGGTTGAGTTGATGACTTAACTCTTTCACTTTCAACTCCAGTTCCGATTGTGTGTTCACGTTGTTGACCGGAGCTGTGTCAATCTCCACTACTTTGTCGGCAGTTTCTGCTAGTTTATCAACTGGAGTAGCAGGATCCATAGTGGCCAAGACACGCTGAGCTGATGGAGGAAGTTTCTGCAAGAACAACTGTCTAAAGATGTCCTTATCGAAGGTTTGTGCGCGTTCGCCTAGAGCGCACTGCATAGCCCTCAGCATTTGAGTGGGCTTACGGTCTCCAAGTTCTTCTTTAGAGATTAACTGATGTAGTTTCTCACGCTCGGAGACAGTGGTGCGGCACAGGATGGCAGACTTCAGATCGTTGTACGGGTCCTCACTCGTGGAAGTAGATACGATGACGTCACGGACTTCAGAGATGATGCTCGCTGGTAGAGAGGACAAAACATGATCGTATTTCGTCCTGCTAGCGGTGATCCTTCCCAAGTTGAATTGTGATTCCACTTGGTGGAACCAAATAAATGGATCACCCGGCCAGAGACGGGGAGCTTTACGCTCAAGTGGGAGATGGCACCAGCGTCGTCAGGCATCTTCTCCTATGCTTGCTAACGTACAAGCAAGACAAGTTCCCAACGAAGGAGTGGAGGTTGAGACGAGCGCAGGCACAGAGCGCACGGGCAGGGGTGAGGGGCAGAGGGCACGAGCGACATTACAGTCTGGTCCTAGTCGCTCGGGTGAAGGGGGTGATGGGCACGAACGACGTTACAGTCTAGTCCTAGTCGCTCGGGTGAAGGGGGTGATGGGCACGAACGACATTACAGTCTAGTCCTAGTCGTTCGGGTGAAGGGGGTGATGGGCACGAACGACGTTACAGTCTAATCCTAGTCGTTCGGGTAAAAGGGGTAATCCAGCTCCGGGGTCACCAATTGTTGGTTTACGTCGTCGTCGTCGGCCTAGGCAAGCTACGGCTTGGGAACCGTAGCGCATCTATCCGGTATAGGTTAACCTGGATGATGTAGCCATAAGCACTGCCGCTAGTTAAGTGCCAACCATGATTATCTCACTAGCCGTATTGAGTCCGTTAGGCGAAACTGCGACAGTACCAAAGGTGGAAAATATAACCTTTGGTTTTCTATTGTTTATTTGTAAAATGGACATGGTATTAGATTAAAATAAATATTTGAATATAAATAATTAACTGACAATTGTGATATATAATTAATTATGTTTACATACAATAAAATAATATAGTATACATAAAATTAGTATTAATGTGGTTCACAATTGAATTATAATGGGGTAACTAATTTAAAATGAATTTATACTATTCCGAAATTCAAGACGGTAAAATTAACATTTAACTTGAAACTAAAATAAGAGTATTCACTACACTCTCTTTAACCTCGCTCCCTCTAAACTAATTTCTGAGTCTTGATTTTCGTAGAACCTCAGGTACTCCGTTTTCTTTCTGCTGATTTTCAACCCTCTGTCTTCAAAAGCCCTCCTACATTCCTCCAATTTTCTTTCTACTACTTCTCTCCTGTTGCTGCACAGAACAATATCGTCTGCAAAGAGCATACACCAAGGGGATTGATCTTTTATCCCCTGGGCCAACACATCCATAATCAAAACAAAAAGGTACGGGCTCAAAGAAGATCCCTGATGTAGACCAACCCTCACGGGGAACCATTCCGTTACACCTACACTACTCCTAACCTGGGTCCTTGCTCCTTCATACATACTTTGCACCAACCTAACGTACTTCTCCGGCACACCTTTCTCTCTCATACACCTCCAAACCTCCTGGCGTGGCACTCTATCATATGCTTTCTCTAGGTCGATGAAAACCATGTGCAGTCCCTTTTGTCGCTCCCGGTGTTTCTCTATCAACTGCCTCAGTGCAAATCGCATCAGGTTGTTCCCCTACCTGCATAAAACCCAACTGCTCTTCCCCCACGGTTGTCTCTTCTCTTAACCTTTTCTCTTAACCTCCTTTCCCAAACCTTCATCGTGTGTGACATAAGCTTTATTCCCCTATAATTTCCACAATCCTGGATGTCCCCTTCTCTTTGTAGATAGGTACGAGTGTACTATCCCCCCACTCCTCCGGCATTTCCTCTTGTCATATATCTTCCGCATCAGATCCCACAATAGATCTATGCCCTCATCTCCCAAACAATTCCACGCCTCCACTGGTATCCCATCCGGTCCCAATGCCTTCCCCTTCTTCATTCCTTTCAACACCACCTTCACCTCCTCCCTACTCACTCCTGAAGTTAACCCTGATTTGGGACACCATCTTCAAAAATAACCCTTGGGGTTTTCCTCATTAACAGATGTTCAAAATAACTCTTCCATCTATCCATGATTTTATCCTGATCCTTTAAGACCACTCCTGCCCATCCTTTACCTGTTTAATTTGAGTAAAATCTTTACTCGCCTTATCCCTAGCCTTCGCTATTCTAAGGATCTTTCTCTCTCCCGCCGGTGTCTCCAACTCTTTATATACTTCATCCATCGCCTGCGCCTTGGCTCTTGCCACTCCCTTCTTCGCCTCCTTTTTCGCCTGCCTATAGCTTTCTCTATCCTCTTGTCTACCAGATGTGTCCCACTTCTTTTTAGCATCTTTCTTCCTTTTAATCACCTCCTGAACCTCTTCATTCCACCACCACGTCTCTTTATCTTCAGGGGGTCTTCTACCTGATGTTTTGCCCAGTACTTCCTCACCAACTCTCAATATCACAGCAAAAGTATTTCACAATTAAATAGAAAGTGGTTTGTAGAAAGAGAACTCAAAAGGTAAGAGGAAAAAAGCTTTTTATTAATTTTTTAACCTTAATTTCTTCAGGTAGCTTCTCACCTTTTCTCACCTCCCTCTCCTGCTCCCATATATATATATATTATATATATATATATATATATATATATATATATATATATATATATATATATATATATATATATACCTGTTCACCCTTCACAAAACTCTATTTGGGATGCGAGGGGCTACTTGTATCAAGTATATAGATGGTCAACGCATTAACGAGAACTCCGTTAAGATGTTTGCCACTCCTGGAAACAACAATGCTTTGATTTATCATACTGAGATGAGTCTTTAATTTAGTACAGAAATAATGAAGAGTAGTATTAAAACCAAAGTTTACTGTTTAAAATGTGGTAGGAAGTTCAGTGTGGAGACTTAGTTTTAGGAGTCTCATCTACCTGCATTTGTACGCTTGGAAGAGAAAGTGATTCAAGTGCATTCAGAACGCCAAAATTTAAGAAGTGATTCAAGTACTTGAGTCACCGCTGATCACCGTTTTTCTTTTCCCACAAAGTGAAATTTAAGTCGCTTTGAGTCATTTGAGTTACTTCATTTCGTGAGCATACCCTCGGCGTGCAGAGTGCGGATTCAAGTACTTGAGTCACTTTTAGGCAAAAGGTAAAATTCGGTGAAAAGTGCATTTGAATTGCTTTCACTTCCAAGCGTCTATTTAATATATATGAGAAAATGTGTAACTATATATTTATCTACTCTGAAGTAGATAAATACATATTCGTGTTTTCATTATGCCAAAACTATATATATATATATATTATATATATATATATATATATATATATAATACCTTTGGTATACATAACCTTTGGTTAGCTTCCGCCCGAATTGTTCATTCTGACGAAGGTCAAGCTTTTGTTAATAATAAATGAATTCCAATGATATCACTGCAGTGTATGCGATACTTTTCAAAGCAACTATACAAGGCCAGGAATGACCCTAGACTAGAACAGGAAGGCCCTAGGTCCTAGCGCCAGTCAGCGCCATGTCAGTAAGGATGGAATACAGTAATGAAAAAAAGTGTATCTTGTATCGTGGGCTATTTCTTATAATAATTGTGAAGAAAGTTTGCGTTTATTTCAAGAAAAATATAACAAACCACCACCAAATGCAACCACTCTTCGATACTGGAAGCTCAAACTTTTGGAAAAGGGGAGCCTGGTAAAAGATCGTCCAAGAAGCG
The DNA here is from genome assembly GCA_023014485.1 of Bathynomus jamesi. Lineage (NCBI taxonomy): Eukaryota > Metazoa > Arthropoda > Malacostraca > Isopoda > Cirolanidae > Bathynomus > Bathynomus jamesi. Next base: position 3,639 of record JAJOZX010001217.1, on the reverse strand, counting down.
GAAGGCCAGTAACGGCGGCAGGAGACAACAACAAAGAAAATATTTTTGCCATTTTTCAAGTCGATCCAACAACTCCAACGAGAAAAGTCGCAGAGGAATTGGGTATTTCCAAATTTTCAGTAGCAAAAATGTTGAAATCACAGGGGTACCACGATTACAAACCCATTTACTTTCAGCTCGTATACGACGATGATTTTGATAGACGGCTGCAGTTTGCTGAAAGAATTAGACAAAAGTTCAACAGTGATCCAGATTTCCTTAGAAGGATCAAATTTTCAGATGAATGTGTCTTCGGTTTAACGAGTAAAGGAACCAAACACAACATTCACTACTGAGCGAAAAAAAATCCCAAAATACGATTGGGTAAACTTGTTAAAACGGCTACACTAACAGTTTGGGCGTGCATTGGTTATTCAGGACTCGTTTCTTTTGACATATCGAGAGATACGATGGATGGAAAACGCTATTGTCAGGTACTGAGAAACAAAGTTTTGCCACAGTTTACTAAAGGCGTTGGCAGGAATTGGCTTTATCAACATGATGGAGCGCCGCCACATTACTCTGCAGCTGCCCGTGAGATTCTGGATACAAATCTTGAAGGAAGATGGCTTGGGCGGCGAGGTCCCATCGAGTGGCCAGCCAGATCACCTGATTTAACCCCATGTAATTTCTGGCTTTGGGCTTATTTGCTTGACAATCTCTACACTCCTGGTTTCATCTATCTAAATGCGAATGCCCTTGGCTGCAGAACAAATGAACAACTGAAAAGGATCCCACTCGATATAGACTCCACAAATGTATTATAACAGATGGAGAACTCTTTGAAGATTAAATTACAATTTAACAACATACAGTATTTGTATGAATAAAATTCTTACATACTTTTTGTTTGATTTGTTTCATCATTTGAACACAAGTATACGTATAATGTTGTTAACTAAATAGTTGTACGTATAAAATCCTTACAGACTTTTCTCCCACCCTGTATATAATTTCCTCCATTTATCTTATATCAATAAGAGCGAAAGGGATAGAGTGAGTGAGGAGGTTGGGAGGGGGTGACATTCTGATTAGTTTTTGTAGAAAGAAGTTTCTCTAGGAGAAACATCGTATTCAATATCTAATAAAAAAATGTGACTGAGTAGAATTAGGTTATTTGTCAGCCAGTTATAAATTATTTTGGGATTTTCTCAGCATATAAATTTGAAGTACATACATTTTCCACAGATTTTCCTTCAGCGAAATTATTTCAGCAAATGTTTATATGTAATGGTAAAAAATTATGATACACTGATTGCACTTTATATGAACACCAAGAAATGGACACTTACCTATATATCTTACTCGAGTCTTACTCGATATCTTCGAACGAGAATTTGGGATCGACTTGTGGTCGACCCCTTTGCAGCATTCCTCCTCATTTGCAGGATTTGAAATAAAGTGGGAAACTTGGAGTTAGTGTGACTCGAACCCCTGTGGGTTGGTTTCAGAGTTAGCGCGCTGCGATTACGCCAGCCATATATATAATTTTGCGTATAGTATGTCAGGGAAGGAGTTAACAAGCGTAGGGCAGGAAAAAGATTTAGGAATTATAGTCACTGGTGATTTAAAAGTAGCGAAACAAAGTACAGCAGCGGTCAATAAAGTGAACAAAGTGCTAGGTTTTATAGCTCAAAATTTTGAGTACAAATCGCGCGATATTATAGTTCCTCTTTATAAATCATTAGTTAGACCCCATTTGGAGATATAGATATAGACAAACTCGAAAGAGTTCAAAGACGAGCAACTAAGATGATTCCGTCGCTTAGGTTAAAGTCGTACGAGGATAGGCTTAAGGAGTTAAAATTGACAACACTCGAGACTAGGAGGCTAAGGGGTGATCTAATCCAGGTTTTCGAAATTATGAATGGGTTCGATAACGTAGATAGATAGATAGAGATAGCTTTTTCGAAATATCTCAATATAATAGGACTAGAAATAACGGGTGTACGTTGACAAGTAGAAGGTTCGAGACAGCAGTTGCCCAAAACTTTTCTACGCATAGAATAGTAAATAGGTGGAATAGTTTGCCGGTAGAAGTAAATAGTAGCACGTCTATAAACATGTTTAAAAATCGATTAGACGCATATGTTGATAGATTGGATATAGTTTAAGGTAGTAAAATTAAGGCTTTGTGGTTCGGAACCCACGTAAAATTGTAGGTCCCCTCCGCCACAACGGAGGACATGCACAATACACAATTACGAACACAGTTAGGTAGACCAGCCATGAGTGGATCCTTGGGTCTTTGTTGGTCTGAAACATTATTATAACATTATTATATATATATATGCTGCAAACCCACAAGGAAAAATAAAAACGATTCCAAGGTCTTTCGTGTATTCAAAGCTACACCTCGTCAGGGAATGAAGATAAAAGGCGAGATGCCCATAAATATATACAAGTACAGGAAAAACAAAACAATTAGCACATACTTAACAAGGGTTAATGAGAGGCAAAAGAAATTTTAACATATCGTCAATTTTATACGTCCCAGCACTGTTATTAAAATTGTTTTTAAAATGAATAAATGCACATTCTAGAATATTTCTTTCTATTATATCTTTGTTTTTAACAAGCGCTTTAGAACTATCCCACTTGATGCTATGGTTACATCTATACATATGGTTAAATAAAGCATTGGAATTATTAGCTGTTCTACAAGCATATTTATGCTGTTTTACCCTAATATCTAACGTTTTACCGGTTTGGACTATATATACTGAGTTACATTGTGTACATCCGATCGAATACACACAACCAACAACATTATCAGGGCTATTCTTTATTAGGCGTGATTTAACAGTATTATTATACTTAAAGATTACATTAATGCCAATTGCTTTAAGTAAAGTTGGAAGGTATTGAAAATTAACATGGTAAGGTAGGCTAAGGATATTTTTACGCTGAAATTCCTTTACAATTACATTATAATACCTATTCTGGCTTCTTAAGACAGTTATCTAAAAATGAAATAGGATAACATAATTTAGTACCAATATTCATGATATTGCATAAACTCGGAATCTAAAATTCAGGACTGACAACTCTCAATGCTCGAAGAAAACATAGCAGAGAAATAGAGGATTTAATCGAAGGATGATGGTCAGAATAAAAATGCACATAAGAGTTATTATTAGTAGGCTTACGATAGACTTCATATTTGAACTGATTAGAGCATCTCCAAATTTTAGATCAAGAAAAGATAGGCTTCCATCATTTTCTTTTTCAACTGTAAACTTAATAGATGGGACTAAATTGTTGAGCCTACCAAGAAATAAGTCCACATCCAAATTTTAGGCCAAAAGGCATAAAATATCATCTACATACCTGTACCAAACCAGGTTAAAATAACATCGTAGGCAAAATTCTACTTCAAAAAATTCCATATATAAATAGCTAGTACAGTGTGAAAGGGGATTTCCCATAGCCAATCCAAACGACATAGCATAAAACTATTTTCAAACTGAAATTTACAATCTTTGACACAAAGCTTAATTAACTCAATAAGAGTGTTGTGTTGAACAGGGAAAGAATATTCAGAGATCTTATCTTTTAAAAAATCAAGTAGGTCATCAAGAGGGACTTTTGTGAATAGCG